>VMDO01010629.1:0-70803 GCA_007922755.1 Pedetes capensis | reverse complement strand
TTGCAGACACTGTGTTAATCCATCTGGTGGAGGGTTTTCCTCTTTTCCGTTGACCTGCCACTCTTCCAAACATGATGTCCTTCTCCAGGGATTGTTCTCTCCTGACTACATGTCCGAAATATGTAAGACGCAGTTTGGCCATTTTTGCTTCCAAGGAGCACTCTGGTTGTACTTCTTCTAGGACAGATTTGTTGGTTCTCATGCATGTTATTGGCTGTGAAAAATGAAAAAAACTAACAGGGAAATGATAATGAAGGCAAATCAATAGAACAGAATGTTTTGAATATGGAATACATTTTACCACATTTAAGGGCTAATAGGAGATTAAAATGTTGAAGATATAAATGAGGAGGATACTTGAAAATGAAATTTTCTTGAAAAATAGAGACTGAGATTGGGTACATATTATAGTATCAGTGTTTAGAACATGATAGAATATTTCCTTGTGAGAATAGAAAAATTGTGTATATAAAATGTGCATGTGTGGACATGTTTATATGTATATATGTGTTTGGAAGAGTGGCAGGTCAGTGAACAAAAAGAAAACCCTCAGCTAGATGGATTTACCGTATCTGTAACAGTGGGCTTGTTGTTGTTGTTGTTGTTAGGTGCCGTCGAGTCGGTATCCGACTCATAGTGACCCTCATAGGGTTTTCAATGGCTGAGAGCTTCGGGATTGCCTTGGGAGTGGATTGCCTTGGGAGTGGATTGCCAGGCCCTTCTCCCATTTTTGCGGTACTGGGAATTGAACTCGGGACCTTAGAAACTGCAGCGCAGCGCTCTACCCACTGAGCTAAATCCCAGCCCACAGTGGGCTTAAACATGAAAAATATTGTGTGCCTGGAACAGAATCTGGGAGGGTTTCATTCTGTTATACATAGGATCACTATGAGTCAGACTCAACTCAACAGCACCTAATAATAAACTAATGAGTTTGTGTTCAGGTGAATATATTTTTCATATTTAGTGTAAGGAAATTATATTATTTGCTCTATATTATGAGTTAAATATTGACGGTACATTTTCTCTGTAAAGTAAAAGGGAAGGTCATTTGCTGAAAACAGTTGGGAGTATTGAGGCTTCTCAGAAGTTTTCAGAAAGGGAAATATTTTTGAAAGGTTATTACAAAGATTTTAAAATGCTTGAATGGAATAAGAGTGAAATATTCTGGGCATTTGTTTAGTCACCAGATGAAATTTGTGGCAATGGATTTTGTACAGTGTCAATAAAATAATCTGGATGATTTTATCCAAAATAGTGGTTCTAAGACAGAGAAAATGAATATTTAGATTTACCCAGTGTTTGAGATTTAAGGTAGAGAATTGTAAAATATAAGCATAAGTATATTGAAGAATGGACCATGTAATGGAGATTAAAGAAATTATTGATTTGGGGGAAGAGAGAGTAATTTTAGAAGGAAAGAATTATCTGGTGAAAGAGAAAGAACACTGGGGATTTTAAATTGAGCAATCTTTTTTCCCTAGAGTAAGGAAGAACATTTGTTAAATACATATTAAAGAAAATACATGAACATGGTAATGGGGCAAAATCAATCTAATAATAAGTGTAGAAATTATAGACTTAATAAGATCCTTGGAAAAGTTAAATGAATCTCTCATTTAAAAAGGAATTAACAGCACAGTTCGTTCTAGCTGGAGAAAGCATAAAGTTCTGAATCAGTCTTAGTAATAATAGCAACATACTATATTAAGAAATTTAATTTACTTGAGAATGCTTTCAGTTAGTGCAAGGAACTGAGAATTTTGCCTAGAGTGTTTTTTGTGAGATACTTATCCATACCAAAAAAAAAAAAATGTAAAAAAAAAAAGATTAACACTGAGACATATATTACTTGTGTTCAATTTATCCCACAACTCCAATAGTTCTTTTGTGTTCCTTTTGTAGTTACTATAAGAACAATTTTAATGAGATTTATAAACTTGTTGCTTAATCTCCCCATTGATATATTTCTTTCTGTATTCAAAGCATCTTGGAGTTATTTTGGGAGTGGCTGATTGGGTTTCCAAAGGACTCCCATTAATGATGATCTCCCCTGTATAAGTGACTTACAATGACAAGGAGGTGAGAGCAGTCTGCCTTGGCTACAGCCAATAAAGAATGCTTTTTTTTTTCTGTAAAGAATTTACAAACAAAAATCCAAAATATTGTGAATACATTATAATCTTAGTGATAAAATAATACTCCTTGAAAAATTATTGGCAACCTGAGTTCTAAATAATTGCTACAGTTACTGATATTTAATAAGGTAGTCCTTACTTGCCATATTTCCTTTATACACAAATTTCTGTTAATGTATTTTAGTAAAATGATGCCAGTGTCCCAACAATACATTTCCAATTTTAGTTATCGTGGTATATTAAGTGTGAATCATTGCATAAACTACAAACCTCACTTCTAGCTCTTCAGTCCACACACAAACCACTATGTAAATAGAAGATCCACATGATGATCAGTGCTCAGTTAAGTCAATGACTTCTGTCAATGTCTGCCAGTGATTGGCCCCTATGTCTATTTTTCAATTCATGCCCAGATAGCAAAGCCTGAAATTGTATGAATTCCTTGTCTCACAAGGAGAAACCCACACGACAGTTAAAATAGAGAGCAAAATGAGGTAATTGGTCAAAAAAGATGAAAGTACCTCAAGGACTTGAAAAGTGATAATGCTGATAAAGAGGTGCAGTTTATATGAATGTAAATGGAAATATAGAAGAAAGACTTGGTCATGGAGATGTTGACATTACCACTATTCTAGAGACTCTAGAACTGCCTATAGATGACCTTAGTAAGAGCAAATTTAGAGAACTAAGGAGAAAAATGTTTGCAAGAAAAAAAGATAAAGATTCCCAGAAGAAGAAAAATTGGCAAATACTTTCACATTAAAGGAGCCTGTAGAGATATTTCACAATTGAATGAACACAGATAAAAATATTAGATCTTCTCAACTTAGAATGCAATGATAACATCCAATGCATAGAAAAGATGCTCAGCCTGTATCACAAATTACACGACAAGAAGAAAGGGAACTTGGTTTTGTACTAAGAAACAGAACATTTTAATTTCAATATTTTAACTTACAGTTAACCAACAGTTTTACTATCCAAAGGTCATGTGTTTGAACACTTAGTGTCTAGCTGGTGGCACTTTTGTGGAAGCAATAGGACATTTGGGAGCTGGGATTTTAATTTTGTGAAAGTGGATCCCTGTGGTTGAGCCTCTTGAGGTTTTTACTTAGAGCCCTAATTCAGGTCTGCCAAGATGTGACAGGAGGTTCTCTGCCAGAGGCTCTCTTGCTTGTTGCTGCCACACTTGCCCTGCTACTATTATGGACTGATCCTCTAAGTTCCAATAAATCTCTCCTTATCTAAGTTTGTTTCAGTTGGTTACTCTGTCACAGCAACATACCAGGTGACTAATACGGAAAATTTATACTCATATTGGAGTCATCACTATACAGAAACCTACACATGTAGTTCTTAGGCCATTGGAATTTGTTTGCAGGAGTTTAGAAGAGTTTGGAGATACAAGTGAGAGAAGCTTTGGAATCTATAAGTGGAGTTTGAGGGGTGGTTCTGATGGGAATAAGGAAGATCAGAATGTCATGGCCAATGGAAATACAGACAAGACTCACAGTTTCAAAGGAAAATGAGTACTCTATTACATTGCATAAAAGAGCTTGTCTATAGTTTGTCCATGTCATCAAGATCTGAATGAAACTAAATTCAAAATGGAGCTGAGATTTAGCTCAGTTGGTAGAGCGCCCTTCTGCAGTGTCTGAGGTCTCAAGTTTGATTCCCAGCACCACAAAAATGGGAGAAGGATGTGGCAATCCACTCCCAAGGCATCCCCAAAATAATCAGCCATTGAAAACCTTCTAAGGGTTGCTGTGAGTTGGAGACAACTCCGTGGCACCTAACAACAACAACAACAAATTTAAAATTAACAGATTAATTTCACAGAAGAAATATTATAAGGACAGTAAGATACAGGAAATGTGTCATGATTGCTCCTGTTAGTCAAATTCTTGAGGAAAAATGGAGCAAAAGGCACAGCAGAAAGACCTAAAAAAATGTGCAGTTTAAAGAAGAAAAGAGCCATAGTTTGTCTAAAGTTACTGCTGACACAGCTGGTGTGGGGAAGGAGGCAATAATTGTTAAAAAAGATAAACTGTAGTGAAAGGAAGTGTCTATCCTTTCATTGGGACAATAAAAACTTCCTCAAGGAATATACAGAGTCAGCCAGATCCTTCCTATCTAAGGCTCCAAGATGTGAAAATAAAAAACCATTTGAAAGGATAATAGCTAAAAAGCAAATGCCTCCAGGATGCCCTGCTACAAAGGCACTATTCAGAGAAGTGATTTATCCACCCAGGCACCCAGAACCTACTGCAGCCATAGTCCAAAAGGGCTAATCTGCCTCTTGAGCTGACAGCAAATCTTGGTATCCACATGTTGCTGGTTTTACAACTATGTAGAATGCAAGAGTTAAGTGGTTATGGAGGCTGACACCAAGGTTCCAGAAGATAGTCTGTGAGGTGAACCATCGTGTACCAGGATTTGTTGCCCTGTGAAGAACTCCTGAAGGCTTGACACATGAAGTTTTGGGAGTGGACTCCAAGTATCAATTGAAACCCAGGATGTTGGGTATGACAACAATATGAGGCATTTGCTAAGAAAGGCTGCCAGCAAGAAATTGAGGCAATTTAAGAGGGACTTGTGTGATGCAAATGGCAGGACCATGGAGCTAGAGCCATTAAAGCCTGCTCAAGCCCAGGTGATGCCAGATGCCAGTTGATATCATATGTGCCAGATGCAAAACATGGAGCCATAGAATTTGTCCAGGAGGTTATCAATCAGTCTGCCCAGACACCAATGTTTCTTTTTGGTGAACCCATTCCTCCATTTTGCAATGGAAAGGTTTACTCTGTGGCTGTGTGTGTGTGTGTGTGTGTGTGTGTGTGTGTGTAACTTGTTTTTTGTTTGTTTGTTTTAGAGAGTCCTTGGCTAAATTTGCTTTGAGTCTCAGTGGAGATTTGGTTTTGGACTTTTGAACATGGTTGTGGTTGTTAAGACTTTGGGGCCTCTTGAAGTGGGATTAAAAGCATTTTGCATTATGAGGTGGCTATGACCTTTGGGGCCTGCACCATAGCACTGTGGCATCAGATCTCGGAAGTTAAGCAAGCTTGGGCCTGGTTAATACTTGGAAGGGAGACTGCCTGGGAATACCAGGTGCTGCAGACTTGGGAGATGGATCCAGCAACTGACTCCCAAAAATCAATCCACCATTGAAAACCCTATGAACAGCAGAGAAGCACTGACAATAGTGTTTCGCCTGTTGTACGCAGGGTCGCTATGAGTCGGAAATCAACTTGACAGCACCTAACAACAACAACAACATGACCTTTGGGAACCATTGGTAGAATATTATTGTTGTGATTTGAATCTAAATGTACTCCAAATATCATGTTTTTGAACACTTGTTCTCCAAATGGAACTGTTTATGGTGTCTATGGAAACCTTGGGAGTTGGGAATCTAGCTTTGTGGAAGTGGTTCCCTAAGGACAGGCCTTTGGAGATTTTTACCTAGAAACATGGTTTTAGTTACTGTCTGCTCCTGATATGCCAAGATGTGATATGAGGTTCTGCCACAGGTCCTGCCCCCTGCTTCTGCCATGCCTGCCCCACTGCCATGATGGACTGATCCTCTAACCATGAACTCCCAGTAAATCTCTTCCCCTCATAAGTTTGTTTAGTCATTTTCTTTGTCACAGCAGTGAACCAGCTAATACAAACAATATGTTTTATGCAGTTTTTAAAATATTTTGACCAAAGCAAAGCCAAACAAAAATAAACCTAAAAAGTTGGGAAAATATAAATTTTAAAGTTTATGAGATGCTTATAAGTTTTCTCATTCATTATCAAAATCACTTTGCATAGTTTCAGCTTGCAAGTTAATTTTTGCTATCTGGAAATCTATCCAAAGTGAGGACAATCTTTACTACATAAACAATCATCAAATTAGCACATACTTTTATTAACTTGTAGTAACATTGTACCTTACATAGAAGTTCATTTGTACAGTTCATTTGTACAGAACTTCCAATTGTACAGTAAGCAGATAAGAACTCAACACATATGGTATTTAAATAGAAAGTTCATAATAGTTTGGAATAACTTGAGCTCATTTTGTGGAAAATTATCAAATTCTTATGGTACTATATATTCCTGCAATTAAACACTAAATTTCAATATATCAATAATGATACTATATTACTTCAGTTTTGTCCTTTTATGTGATCACTTGAAAACATATTAAATCATTTCAGTTACAAACATCAACTCTCAAAACTGATGAATTAATTTCTATTACTGTAACTGTGTAATACATAGACATAAATTTTATCTGTATTTCTACAAATATCTTAATATAATGAAAAACTGATAATCTTGTGCTTTCTGTTATGTGCAGTATTAGTCACATTGTTGTTGTTAGGTGCTGTCAAGTCAGGTCCAACTAATGGTGACCCTCACAGGGTTTTCAGTGGCTGATGGTTTCAGGATTGCTTTGGGAGTGGGCTGCCACATCCTACTCTCATTTTTGCAGTGCTGGGGATTGACCCCTGGTCCTCAGAGAATGTGGAGCATTGCTCTTCCAACTGAGCTAAACCTAGCCCCTTAGTGATATTAGATTCCGTTTATTACTATTGTTTCTGGTTTGGTTTTAACTGGACCTTACTTCTATAAAATAGCTTCATAGCATTTTTTCTAACGTCCTTGCTATTTCTGCCTCTGAGCATCCCTCTAATTAACCTACCTAATAACTGATAACTGTTTCAATCTTAGGAATTCTTCCATCCAAAAAGTACAGGCTAGTTTCTTGTGTCAGACTTTTTTTTTTTTTTTTTTTGCAAAATTCTTTTCTTTCAGACACAGACTTCCAAAATGCCAAATATTAGCTTAATTAGGTTTCCATAGCTTGACATCTCTTAGAGTAAAAATTGTTCTTCATATTATATGTGTGTGTGTGTGTGTGTGTGTGTGTGTGTGTGTGTGTGTATAATGAATTTGATATATCAGCTGTCTCCCACTTCCAGTTGATATAATATTTATGGCCCTTTCCCACTCTGCAGTGCTTATTACTATGAATTTCTATAAATATTATTTGTTAGCACATTTTGGGGATAACATATCAATGACAGTCTGTGCTTCTTTTGAAGACCTGCACCTGTGTTTGCATACCATTTCCTGTTCTGATTGTTTGCATATAAACCTGAAGTTTGATGAGTCTTTCTGCTCCTATTGTAGTGAAATAGGACCTGCCTTCCTGGGTCCTGTGAAATAGCTATACCTATTAAAATAAGTTTATTATTGCTAAGTTTACTGATAATAAACTTATTCGTAAATCTACATAATACATATTGTAATAAAATGTCACATGATTATAAATAAAATCCTAAGTTCAAATATACATTATAACTGACAGAAAAATAATTGCAGTTAATTCAATTTAATTGTGTATTTTACTTTTATGTTAATAAGTAATACTCCATTTAGAATTTTTCAAAATAAATGTATAGAAGAATATCCCTTAAAGCAGCCCCTCAAAAAATATACATATATGCATTCACATCCATATACTTTTTTCTGTAACATAGTTATAATTTTATTTCTTACTGTTAATATTTTTAATGTTTACAAATGCAGATAGTATTTCTATTGTTGATTTTTGCATGCTATTGTATGTATTTAAAGATGGATACAGAATATTTAGTTATGTTTTCCATATTAGACATTGAAATTGAGTTGTTATAAAATATTAATTTTCATTTTAAAAGATAATATTCTTTTTTAATGTTTTGTGCTAGGGACTGAACTCAGGGCTTCATGCATGGTAGACAAATACTCTACCACTGAATTATATCCCCAGTCTTCAACTCATTTTAAATAGCAAAACTAACTGATTTACATCATATTCTCCCTCCTTTTTCTGTACTTCATTCATTTTATCTTATAATAAATGATAGCTAATGAAAATTTTAAAATAATAGTATGCAACTTATGAAATGATGAGGGAATAATGAGTTATAAATTGAAGGCAAGAAATTTTATTGAATTGTAACTATATGAGCATATGTGGAAAAAAGGTGGAGGTGTGTGGGGGAGAAATCAATGGGAATATAACCCATGAGGGCATATTAATTGAAATTCTTACTTTTTTCTTTTTCTTTTGTTTCTTTCTTCTTTAGTTTATCCTGTTCTGTAAATTACGTAATATGATGAACATGTGAGCAAAAGTGAGTCAATAGTTACTTAATGGATTTTAGCAAGTGACTTGTTACTCTGTACCCCACTAGCATTTATAAATAAAAATAAATAATTATATTAGAAAAAATAGATCATGCAGCTAATACATTTACTTGTGTTTTCTAAGTGGAGTGAAATAAGCATTTTCATAATCACTAAAGTTTGTATTAATTCTCACAACAATAATACATAAAAGACATTTTCCTATATTTTTTCAGTTCTTAGTATCAAATTGAATTTTACAGAGTGTATTAGTGTAAAACTGCCAGTATATGAGCATATATGTGATGATTATACATAGGTGAAGCAGGAAAAATGGTACTTACAGCAATGTTCCTATTGTGAGGTTGAGAGAAATTACATTTATAACAGAATACAATTTTCAAATTGTGTTAGTTTCTCGTGGTTTGAGATTGTCATCATTTCTTCTTATGATAGGTATGAGTTAATTTATGATCAAATTATATAATATAGCCTAGGGAACATGACTTTTCCACACTACACAGAAGCAATGGGAGATTAATAAAAGTTAGAAATAAGCTGCAACCACTAACAGGGAATAAGTGAGATTGACTCCACAGTAATATTGACTTAGAAGTGGATTGGATGACTATCATTTTTAAATAACATTGGCACATGATTGATGCTTCTGTAAGTTTTACTCTAGTACAAGATTGAGTTACTAAGTAGCTAGTAACAGTGATACAGACATTGAATGTGTTACATTCTGTTCTTAAGTTGCACTGTGGTGATAATGATCATAGATCTCAGACAAATATTCACAGATGTTTATGGTTTCATACATGCATCTTTTTCTTTAATAGCACAGAAATAATTAACATAAGTTTATAGAGAGAAGAAATGTGGAAAGATATGAAACTAAGTGCAGATGTCTGTTAATAGCATGCAAAAGAAAAAGCCTAAAAGATGATTTGTCATGTCAGTAAATTTCTGTTTCAATAAGGTAAAAATAGTTGACAGGTGCAGTTTTATGTGTATAGATGGAATTTTATGTAATTTGATTAGTAAAGTATTACCACATCCCTGCTTTCTTAACACAATATATCGTGACGTAGAATAAAAACATTTACTTAAATCACAGGGTTGTTTGCTACATTGTATATAAATCACTTTGAATATTTTAGGCACATTTCATATCTTCACTGTTTGATTTCTTTAAAAAATATTATATTACATAAGTCTGAAATGATTCACAGTCAAGCCTCATGATGGAATATGTAAAAACTAGAACATGATATTAAATATTAGCACTTTAGCCACCCCATCAACTAAAAGAAGACAGATTGGTTAGCATTTTATTATTTAAATAATCTAAGTAATCTAGTTTCTGAGAATTGGCATTGTTCCATGGAAATTAATAATGATTTTAAGCATGAAAACAAGGCTTATTTCTCAAATTCAATGTTTTATTTTGATACACAGTCTCACTATGTAGGCAAAGCTGGCCTGAAACTGGCCTCAAACTCATGATCCTCCTGTCTCTATCCTGATAGTGCTTACAGGAGTATGTCACCACGCCCGGCTAAATGAAATATCTTTTATGATTTCATTTTGTGAAAACAAAACATATATAAATATTAAAATTTGCAGGAGCTCTCAACAATAATTATTTGCATCATTTCTTTTTTTCTTTTTTAATTTTTCACTCTTAAAGTCCCACACCTGCACATGAACTCATCCTATTCTTACTCCACATTTGCCATTGTTCCTATATATTTTTTCCAGGTTTACCTTTTATCCAGTGCAATGCTCAGAACTGGGAAGTGTTCCCATCTGCTGTGCATAGGGTTGCTATGAGTCTGACTCGACAGCACCTAACAACAACAACATAACTTGATAAGGGTAACTTGAATAAAAACATATAGCTGTGTAGAAAATAAGCTATCATTAAATCAAAAGAAATGTCACTGAATACAAAGCTAGTGAAAATAGCTATACTCTATCTTGAAAATAATTTGTCTCTGGAAAATGCATTTTTGGAGGCTTTTTAAATCATGAACTAACCATATATTTTCTCCATGAACAATGATATCTTAACAAATTGGAGCTATATACATTTAAATATCTGTGAAATTTTATTACCCATAAAATGCGTTTTATCTATTCTGCATTCATACTAGTTATTTAAGGCAATAGGGATTTGAAGTACAATAGGCTATATGCAAAAAAGAAACTCCATGACAGTATAGTCAAAGTTAAAAGTTAATACTTGATGAAGAAAAGAAAATCACTCAATTTGATTTTTATCAGCAGAAACTCATGATTTCTGTATCTTATGCAAACCTAGAGCTTTATGTTTATTCATTTAACAACTTATCCATCTAACAACATGCTTATTTTAATGAAAAACTTTATTTTCCGTTAACACAAGGAATGAGTCAAGGATGTCTCCTCTCACCACTCTCATTCAACATACTAGTGGAAGCCTTTGTCAGCATGATTAAGGCAAGAAAAATAAATAAAAGATATACAATTTAGAATAAGAAATAAAACTGTCTCAATTTACAGATGAGATAGATGATACATAGAGAAATGTTCTTGTTAGCTGCTGTCCAGTCGGTGTACGTAGCTACCCTACGTACAACAGATGAAACACTAATGTAAATGCTTCTCTGCTATCCATAGTGTTTTCAATGGCTGAGTGATTTTTGGGAGTGGGTTGCTGGGTCCTTCTCCCAAGCCTACAGCACCTGCTGTTCCCAGGCAGTCTTCCATCAATGTACTAACCAGGTTGGACCCTGGTTAGCTTCCGAGATCTGGAAGTATCCAATATCACAGTGATACAGCTGCAGTCACATAGAGAATATCCAAAGGAAATTGCACCAAAATACTTATGACTAATACATAAGTTTTTAAGATTACAGGAAATAAGATTAAAACTAATAAAGAATTAATCCGATTTAATACATTGGCCACAGACATGTGGGAACTGAAATTTAAATGCAATACTATTTAAAATGTCACATTCCTGGTTTAATATCACACTACATTAAGATGTGACTGTTAGGGGGACTGGTTGCAAGTGAGTAATACTCTATGTACTACAAGTGAAAACTTTCCAGTGTTTTCCACAAAGTCATTTGTCTCTCTACAATAACCTAACCTTTTGTTACATTACATCTCCAAGTTGTTTAGTAACAATTTTAATGAGATGTTGGTTTAGGCATATTGTTGGAAGATGAAATGGGTTTTTGTTAGAAATGAAAGAATGATTTCTCATAACTGAACTATCAGTATAGAAAGTTTCATTGTGACAGATTTTAAATTGCTTGATTACAGAGTAATAATATCTATCAAGTTGTATGGCAAACAATCAGTCAAGATGATGCTTGCCTTGCACTGGAATCCTGCTCCTTGGGAACCTCATTTTGTGCTGGTCATTAACTCTATTTGTTGTTGGAATGAGTAGGGAAAATTTGGATTGAACTGTCTGGGGAAAACAGTACACTCAGCTTGCTCAAAGATATATTTATCTATCAACCTGCATGGATTTATTTTAATAATCTTTCAACCCAAGTGCCTATACTGGTATATATTTGCTGATATGATTACATATGGCTCTATAAACTATTGGCAGTTGTTTGTATTTTATGGTATATAATATTATATTTTATATTATGTAATGAAAGGAGTATATAATTTAGGTATTGTTAACATTACTTTTGGAAATTATATTTAACATATTACAGTATTGTTGCTCAAGTTTTTTCACTTATAGTTTTCATTTATAGTATAAATAAGGGCAACATTAAAAATGGCAATGTAAGAAATAAATTGGAAATGTAAAAATAAAAATGAAATAAAAATTGGTAATTTTTTGCAGCAAGTTATTAAACCCACTAAGTATTGTTTTAGGTTTCTTTTCCTTTTTTCCAACACAGGAGGGTTGGACCCAGGACCTCATGTATGCTTTGCAGCTCTACAACTGGGCTGCACCTCCAGCCAATTATTTACTTTTTGTTTTGAGACAAAGTCTGGCTACGTTATGCAAGCTGCCTCAGGCCTTGAACTTGCAATCCTTCACCCTCCACCTCCTGAGTTGCTGGGATTACAAGTGTGCAACACTGTGCCTTGCCTCTCTTTTGTTATAGTTATAGCTACTCTAAGCTTTTGGATTGTAAAAAAAAACAAAAAACAAAAACCAAACAAACAAAAACTACAATATGATTTTATATCATCTAAATGGTAATCATAGACTATATTATGTTTACATAATATAAAATAATATTTCATACATAATCTAAGATTCTGGTTTTGATAATTTTCTTTTAAAGTACAGTCTATAAAGCATATGTGCTTTTATTTCTCTAGAATCTTCAAATCCCTATACCACAACTCCAATTCTATCAGGAGAAAAGTGTTTCTTTGTCTTTAAGCCATTTCATCCTCTGGAGTTAGTGACTAAGCTCTGGAACACAAACAAACAGGTCACAAGGGAGAAAAAAATATTAATGTAGAGAGATTGAGAAATGTCTCTTCCTCAGAACCAAAGCTAACCAAATAAAAAAGAATAGTGTCCACAACATAGACCTACGGATTCCAGGTTTTATAAACAGTACAGGAAAATGTGATGATTGATTTTTAAAATTGTCACACCTACATTTTACTTCTCTTTTTCCTGTGCCAC
Organism: Pedetes capensis; assembly: GCA_007922755.1. Taxonomy (NCBI): domain Eukaryota; kingdom Metazoa; phylum Chordata; class Mammalia; order Rodentia; family Pedetidae; genus Pedetes; species Pedetes capensis. The sequence goes on along the minus strand of VMDO01010629.1, from coordinate 57,834 downwards.
CTTTTGATTGACATATTTTAATGAGTTATTAGCTGCCTTCATGTGCTGATATAATCTTGACAACCTGCTTTTACTATCCCATTTATGACAGGTTTTTATGCTTTTTCAATAAATGCACAAAGCATCTTGAAATGAGGAAAATATATTTCATCCAACTATAAATAAGCTGAAAAACAAAAGTTATAAATGCTGACAGAGATCGCTTAAAGAATCTCATTTTGTAAGTAAGCCATTCGTGAATTATTAGAAATTTAAGCATATTTGTACAATTTGACAATGCATTAATTTGCAGTGCTATTTTATATATTACAAAAAAGGTAGATAAGTCACTATTTTACTGTTGTATTTGTTTAATATATCTTAAAATTCAGCACTGAACTACTTATTAAAACGTTGAGTTGTTATTACTTACAAATGGAGATGTCTATGGTATTATGGAGTGACTTTTCCAGCTAAGATATTGTTTTACTTAATCTATCTTTATGTTTCCATTGAGTGAAACAGTATAGATACTTAAAAAGGTAATATAATTTGTTGTAAACAAATCATGGAAATGTTAGCAATCATTATTCTATTTCATCATAAAAATCTGTCCCCAAAGTACAGTGCAATTAACAAGCTTTTGCTCTTTATAATTGCTTTAACTGTATGTGGGTATCATACTAGATCCTTATTTCCAGTTGTTTTGTTCATTGTCATGAGATATTTTGACAGACATTCATTTATTCAAGGAAAAAGAAGGTGTAGAACATAGATTACATAAAATCAGAAATCATCAGGGTAAGTTAATGTATACTAAAGTCATATGATTCATAGAAGGTAGAGAGTTCATCAAACCTGATAAGAAATGAATGTATAGAAGGAGACATTGCAGCATATTTAAATATTTGTAATTTACAGATTTGTAAATATTTACATATTACATATTTACATTTTGAAGACAGTGGCTTGAGATAAGAGAAACTCAAGAGCAATGTGACCAAAGTAGAGATTCTCTTAAGAAGAGTCTGCTTGGGAGTCAGGGCCTCCGTTCATAGTAATGACATTTTGCTAAGAAAATGCAGTAAATGGATGCCCAATTGTGATCATTGAAAAGTATTAGTAGGAGATTGGGGGATTTTTTTTTTACTTGTTTTAAATTGGAGATTCAGATTTAGGTCACATCAGGGCACCACGGCACATCTGTAATCTCAGCAATTCAGGAAACTGAGGCAGGAAGATTGCGAGTTTGAGGACAGAAACAGCCTACACAACTTAGAAAGATCTTTCTCAAAATAAAAAAGAAATAAAAATAACAGGGGCTAGAGGTGCAGCTCAGTGGGGGAGCACTTGCCTAGCATATGTGTGACCCTGGGTTTAACCCTTCAGTACTATAAAAAAAATTAGGTCATGAAGGAGAACATTTGATTGAGGTATAAATGAATTGAGTGTTCAAGCTGTGCAATACTCCTGAGTATACACAATTTACGTTACTGACTAGAAACAATACAACGTAAGTAACACATTATTTGATTTTACATTCCTGTTATCTCATACGTTCTGCTGGCTGCTATTTCTAACTGAAAGAAGCCATAGTTTCAGAAAGGCATAGCTCTTTCTTCTAGTTTTCTCTGTAATTCAGTCTTACAGCTGAGAAGTTCACAGCATGCCACTTTGGTTCTTGACAATATCATCATCAAAGAGGTTTGTGTATTTTCACATGGAGAAACATAAGAGGAGATCATAAATGTCAAAGAAGTCATAGCAGAGATTAAAATATTATCTGTATAAAGCAAATGTGTACTTGGAAATAGATATCTCCACTGTCCTCTTTACCACAAACCTTTAATGATTAAAACAAGGTGGGAAAGGATAGCGGCATTTTGGTTGTGATAAGGAAAGTAAAATAAGAAATCAAATACTCATGAATCAATTAAAATGATCATTTCTTTTTGATAAGATTGACACTAGAAATCAAAACATATTTCTTATTAGACTATTCTGACCAAATCCAAATTTTGCCTGAATTTTATAAGTAAAATAAGCCAGATGCAGTGGCATATGCCTGTAATCCCAATGACTGGGGATGCAGAGGCACAAGGATCGCAAGTTTGAGATCAGAGGCAGTCTGCCTAATTTGGTGAGACTCTGTCTCACAAACTAAAAACTAAAACAAACAAACAAACAAAACAAAACAAAAACTACGGGCTGGAGGTGCAGGTACAACAATTGCAAAGCATGCAAGCACAAGGCCCTGGGTTCAACCCCCAGTACTGTAAAAACAAAACAACAACAATAACAACAACAACAACAACAACAAACACACACACACATATATAAATTATTTCATTAAAATAAGGTATTCTGCTTCAATTTTTCATTGTGGTGAAGTGGCATATACAACAGCATATATCTGATAGCTGTTATAAATTTTTTAAATTAAGAATCAGGTGTGGTGGCACATCCCTGTAATCCCAGCAACTCAGGAGGCAGAGGCAGAAGGATCACAAGTTCAAGACCAGAGGCAGTTTGCATAATTTAGTGAGACCCTGTCTCAACAGCTAAAGAAAAAAAAAATTGAGCTGAGGGTACAGCTTAGTGGTCCAGCACTTGCAAAGTATGCAAGCACGAGACCATGGGTTCAACCCCCAGTAACACAAAAATAAATAAATAAAATAAAAAATGAATAATTTTTTAAAATTAAAAGCGATGTTAAGTACATATTACTTTAATTTGTTCTACCTACATGTACTTTCAAGAGATTGTTTAAGATGAGGTAAGATTTTCTAGTGGATACTTATAACACAGTATCACCTAAAAATTATTTCTGATAATATGAAAATTCAAAATTAAATTGAATATAGTAATGCGAGAGTCTATTTGACAAGAATAATCTAATGGCTTGTGTATAGGACAGTATGTTGATAGAATTTTCCACTTTTCATTTTAGTACAGGCGTGATGTTTTCTGAACCTTCAAATTCCCTAGTACTCTGTAGTTCAAGTCAATTGGGAGCTATTGTGGATCAGTAGCTAAGCAACCGATTTGAAGTCCAGAGGCTATTCTCCCCTACTTCCTCTGCCAATAACTTAGCGTGAGATAGTGGACAAACCATTTAACCTTCCAATTCCACTATCCCTCATCTTTTCAACAGGGAGGTAATATACCTTATTTCTCACAGCTTGGTGAAATCACTCTTAAAATATTCCTCTGGTGCAATGGAAGAGTTGCTCTACTGCATTGTCGTGAAGCAAAAGCAGTTCCACTTCCTCACATATACAATCCATTAAAGGGAATATTTCCAGTCAGAGAAATATCCCCTCACTATACCTGGGGTCTCCAAAATACTGCTTTATAATTTTGTCATATCCCATTAATTACTATAATTTATAACTCAGGCTGGATTTCTTTAAAGCCTTTGATATTTATGGTTATATGTGAAATCTGCTTAATTTGTCCTTAATATTTAAATATTATTTCTGGGATTGAAGACAGGAAAACATGCATTTGATTTCTATAGCATGCCCATATACACATAAAATGAATGTCTTTTTTCTCTTCCTATTAAAACCTTGGATTTGCCCATGCTTCTAGTTTGTTATTGAAAAACCTGTTCAAATTGAAAAACAGAGAGAGAAACATATATGATATTGTCAAAAAGAAGTTTACCTCAGTATCTTCTCATTAAAACTCACCTTTGCTTCTTTCTATTCAAAAAACTGATGCCACAACATACAGCACAAACTATGCAGACTATGATGTAGGTGTCAGAGAGTATCCTTCTAGGCTCCAAGTGATGAATTGTGTGTGTTCAGAGGAGCGATGATTTTACAGAGCACCTAGTTCATTCTGTGTTTTTTTATCCTCCAGCCTTAGAAGAATCTACAAAAATACTTGCCAATGTATTTTACTCATATTACCCTAGTGCCAATATTTGGGTGATAAGACATTTTTCAAAACCTTCAAGAAACCTCATGCACCATTCTTTAAGATGCACATATTTGTCTGTGGTGGTACATGCCAGTAATAACAGTGACTTGGGAGGTGGAGGCAAGAGAATCACAGACTAGAGACCAGAGACAGCCTGTGTAACTAAGCTAGACTCCGACTCAAAAGGACAAAAAATGGCACTAGAGGTGCAGTATACTGACAGAGCACTTGCAAAGTGTCCTGAAGGCCCTTGGTTCAGCCCCATTGCCTCAAAAATCAAACAAACAAAAAACCCCACATATTTTTGCTAAGGCACAGTGGCACATGCCTATAATCTCAGTATGGGCTGAGGCAGGAGTATTGCAAGTTCGAGGACAGAGAGGGTCTGTGTAACTTAGCAAGATTTTGTCTCAAGATAAAAAAATTAAAATGGACTTGGGGTGAAGCCCTTTGGTAAAACACTGGGAAAGTATGTGCAAGGTCTTGGACTCAGGATTCAGCTCCTAGGTACAAAAGAAAGAAAGATAAAAGAAAGAAAGATAGAAAGAAAGAAAGAAAGAAAGAAAGAAAGAAAGAAAGAAAGAAAGAAGAAAGAGAAAGAAGAAAGAAAGGGAAGGAGGGAAAGGAAAAAAGAAAAAGAGAAAGAAAGAAAGAAAGAAAGAAAGAAAGAAAGAAAGAAAGAAAGAGGTGCATATTTATGCATATCTTTTGTGGGACTAAAGATAGTACCATACAAAAGCATTCTATGCAGTTATATTGTGATAAACTTGTGATTTGTGTTTCATTTTTATTTCATTTGTTGGTATTTTGTTTTTAAGGAGATTACCAAACAAATGAAATTACTAGGGAACACAGATAGAATGTAATTTTCCATTTGAAATTTAGCCAAATCATCCCAAGACACAGAGAAAGTTGTTCCCTCTTCAATTATTGAAAATCCTGTAGAATCATAATAGTATAATGCATATTCTACAATTTGGGCACATTTTAATAATTTTCATTAGTTGCTCTTATGGCACTTTGTCAACATCTAAATAGGTGAAACAATGGAGTAGAAATCACAGATTTGTATAAACCACAGCTTTACAAGATTAGCACCAGAATAAGAATGTAAAGCTCCTTTGCACTCCAAATTCATTACATGTCCCTGATGACTTTGAAATCACCATTTAAAAACTAACCAGTATTTCTCTTAGAACTTATTGCTTTTAGCTACTTCCTTATTCCTTTCTTTTGTCACTATACACATTATAAGGTACATAATTCCTAACAAAATCTAAATGTGCATGTAGACTCAACCTCTGTCCCTCAAAGATGAAACATTTTTGCCCTGAGATATAAATATTTATTACTTTATTTTCATATAATTTCCTATAAATCATCTTAAGATTCCTGTTTATCTTTTATGATAGTGATATTACCAGAGTGATATGAAGAGTGAGGGCCTGGGAATATGGCAGCAAAAACCTCTGTTCTTGTATTCAGAGTTAAAACAAATTTATACCCAGCATAGAAGTTATAGTACAAAATTTATACAGGATTTTTTAAAAGACAGTACACCTTAAAGCAATAATTAAAGAGAGGTGAAGCACCTGCAGAAGTGGGTGTAGACCTGGAAAGGAACTTACAAAACTCTGAGTTTGGTACTCCTTCAGGGAATAAGTACAAGGAAAACCAAGGCATCTAGAAAAGCTTAGATAGACCTGGAAAGGAACTTCAAAAACCTTGCTTCCTTGTGTGAATTGGAATAAGGATATTTCTATTCCCCAAAGAAAGGTAAAGTCAGAGAGAACTGAAGAGTTAAGCAGGCTTCTAGAAGGAAACATCCTTTGGATAGACAGAAGATGGTGGGCTCAGGCAAGGTAGAAGTGTGATTATGGATGTGGGGAGAGAAGTAAATAGCTGAGGGCAAAAAGCAGAGAAAAAGGAAGAGAGGAAGGAAAAGGAGAGTAGATGTGTGTTCCCTCTAATTACACTCAAACTAGGAACACTCTCACTCGAGGTGCTTACTTGTATATGCCAAGAGATTAGAGATTAGCTACCTGGCCAACTGACAGGAAGAGCTCCATATTTGTGACTATTCCCAAGAAGGGGGATCCATTTGAGTGAGGAAATTACCTAATGATATCATTAATATCACATGCAAGTAAAATTTTGCTAAAGATCATTCAAAAGTGACCAAAGCAGTACATTGACAAAGCTTGATTTAAAGTCAGGAATGGTGTGTGTCATGACTGCATCCTTTCACTCTACCTCTTCAATCTCTACACTGTACAAATAATCCGAGAAACTGCATTTTACGAAGAAGATTGTGACATAAAGATTGGAAGAAGATTCATGAACAACCTGCATTATGAAGATGAGACAATTTTGCTAGCTGAAAATGAAGAGAATTTGAAACAATTACTAATAAAGATAAAAAAAACAGAGCCTTCAGTATGGATTGCACCTCAGCGTCAACAAAACAAAAATCCTTACAAATGCGTCAGTAAGCAACTTCATGATAAATGGAGAGTAGATTGAGGTTGTCTAAGATTTTGCTGTACTTGGCTCTACAATAAACAGCCATGGAAGTAGCAGTCAAGAAATGGAATGACATATTGCCTAGGGAAAAACTGTTGCAAAAACCTCTTTAAAGTGTTGAAATGTAAGGATGTTACATTGAAGACAAAGATGCACCTGATTCATGCAATGATCCATCATAAACTTGTGAAAGCTGGACAGTGAATAAGAGATATAGGAGAAGAATTAATGTTTTTGAATTATGGTGCTGGAGGTGAATATTGAATATACCAAGGACTGCCAAATGAACCAACAGATCTGCCCCAGAAGAAGTGCAACCAAGAGCTGGGTGCCGTGGCACACACCTGTAATCCCAGCAACTTGGGAGGCAGAGACAGGAGGATCACAAGTTCAAGACCAGAGGCAGTCTGTGTAATTTAGCAAAACCCTGTCTCAAAAAATAAAAGAAAAATGGGCTGGGGGTAAAGCTCAGTGGTACAGCACTTGTAAAGCATACAAGCACAAGGCCCTGGGTTTAATCCCCAGCATTGAAAAGAGGAAGAAGAAGAAAGAGGAGGAAGAGGAGGAGGAGGAGGAGGAGGAAAAGGAGGAGGAGGAGGAGGAGGAAATACTCCTTGGAAGCAAGGATGACTAGATTATTTCTTATGTATTTTGGACATGTTGTCAGGAGGGGCCAATCCCTAGAAAGGACATCATATCTGGGAGGGTGGCTGATCAATGAAAAGAAGGAAGGCTTTCAACTAGATGGATTGACACAGTGGCTATAACAATGTGTTTAAAGATAAAAGTGATTGTGTCTCTGGCACAGAATTGGCATGTGTTTTGTTCTATTATAGCTAGGGTCAGTATGGGTCAGATCCAACTAGATGGCATCAAACAACAAACAGAGGACGCACCCAATGTCATATTGGCCTTGGGCACCTAGTGTTTTTGACATAAACCTAGGGTCTTTGTTTTGTAAATGGATTGATGGCCTGGATTAGCATGTGGGGTCCATTAGAAAGTTTCCTTCCAGTGTTCTCAGAGATGTACGTGGCTACATCCATCATTGCTGAACAGCTGGAGCCATTTTCAATCCCCTTTTCCTCCATATTGTCTATTAATTGCTATCTCAGTAACTGTGACAAATGATTTTCTTTAAAAAAAAGATTATTTACTCAAATGGTGGAAAATTATGCACTATCATCCTGAAACTTGAAATTCTCCATTAATCTATGAAAAAAGGGTCTCTCCTTAAAACAAACAAACCAAAAACCAAAACAGTAAACTATGAATTTATTGATTCTGCATAATTCCATACTTGTTTTTAAAAAGTTCTGCTATTTAAGATATTTAAAGGTCTTTTTATTCTGAGTTGTTGTTAGGTACCGTCTAATTGGGTCCTACTTACTGTGACCCTAGTAAAGGTTTTTCATTGGCTGATTGTTTCAGGATTGCTTCGGAGTGGATTGTCACATCCTTCTCCCATTTTTGTGTGGTGCTGAAGCTCAAACTTGGGTCCTCAGCGTAGAGCAGCACTCTACCAACTGAGCTAAACCACAGACCCACATTTTTAGTAAGACATGTCAATTTAGAATTCAAGTATGACTGCTCATGTCAATAAGATTAGTGAACATATATTCATTTGGAATTTGTTTTTAACACCAGTAAGCTTTTAGAAGAAAGAAAATATCTGTAGAGGAAAGAGAGTCCCTTTAAGTTGGATTAGAGCTCTCTATAGGAGCAGATCCCATAAGGGTATATATTACACTAGCTTACATTGTTAGAGGCTGAATATTCACACAATGGCTGTCTGCAGGCTGGAGAGCCAGAGAACTTGGTAGATGCTCATTCCAAGGAGATGGAAGCCTCAAAACAGGGAGGACCAACGATGCAGCCCCAGCCTTAAGCTGAAAGCCTTGAAGTTTCCTGGAGAGTTTCTGGTGTGAGTACACTTTGATGAAGATTCTGTAGGCTGATGTCCACAGGGAATGGCAGAAGCAATACATACATACACTGAGGAAGAATGGAGTTTGCAAGTACTAGTTGTTGTACTTTTTTATCCCTCACATTCCACCCCAGCCCCCAGCATATTGGATGGTGCCACCTGCATTTAGGACAAATCTTTCCTGCTCAGACCTCTCTCAAATGTCAGTCCCCTCTGGAAAAACCTTCACAGGCACATGTAGAAGCGTGCTTTATAAATCTCCTAGGGATCTCTCAATCTAGTCAAGTTGACAAGCAAAATTAACCATCATAACTAATATTTGAGAAGGAGTCATTACAATTTGAGTGCAATGTTTACATGTCATATTGCTGAGATTATCCACATTGGATTCATGAACTTCAGCCTTCGTATAAAGTAGCCTCAGGAAGTGATGAAGAAAAAGTAAATATGCAAGAACTAGTTTAACATGGTGGTCACAACTGTCAGTTTGCTGCACCACGGGGGCTTGTGTGCTGCAATGAGACTGAAAGCTATGCCACTGGTATCTCAGATACGAGCAGGGTTACCCATGGTGGACAGGGTTCAGCTGAGAATTCAGACTAAGACAGACTAGGGAGTAGGACCTGGCAAACCACTCCCGAAACGACTAGCCATTAAAAACTCTATGGATAGCAAAGAAACACTGTCAGATATAGTGCCGGAAAATGAGCCCCCCAGGTTGGAAGGCACTCAAAAGACTACTGGGGAAGAGTTGCCTCCTCCAAGCAGAGTCTACCGTGATGACGGAAATGGAGTAAAGCCGCAGGGTGCTCAACTTGCTGATGTGGCAAGACTCAAAATGAGGAGAAACAACTGTAAACATCCATTAATAATTGAAACATGGAATTGTACACAGTATGAATCTAGGCAAATTAGAAATTGTTAAAAGAGAAATGGAGTGCATAAACATTGACATTCTAGGCATCAGTGAGCTAAAATGGACCGGCATAGGCCATTTTGAGTCAGACAATCATATGGTCTACTATGCTGGGAATGATAAACTAAAGAGAAATGGGGTTGCATTCATCATCAAAAAAGACATTTCAAGATCTGTCATGAAATAAAATGTTGTCAGTGATAAAATAATATCCATATGCCTACAAGGAAGGCCAGGTAATATGACTATTATTCAAATTTATACACCCACCCTAAGGCCACAAATGAAGAAAGGGAAGACTTCTATAAGTTTCTGCAATCTGAAATAGATCAAACATGCAATCAAGACATACTGATAATCACTGGTGACTGGAATGCAAAGGTTGGAAACAAAGAAGAGGGCTTAGTAGTTGGAAAATATGGTCTTGGTGACAGAAACGAAGCTGGAGATCGCATGATAGAATTTTGTCAGACCAGTGACCTTTTCATGGCAAATACATTTTTTCAACATCATAAACAGAGACTATACACATGGACTTCACCAGATGGAACATTGTTGTTTTTGTTGTTACATGCCACGGAGTCGGTATCCGACACATAGCTACCCTCACAGGGTTTTCAATGGCTGAGTACTTCGGGATTTCCTTGGGAGTGGATTGCCAGGTCCTTCTCCCAGATGGAACATACAGGAATGAAATTGACTACATATGTGGAAAGAGACGATAGAAAAGCTCTATAAAAAATGTCAAAACAAGACCAGGTGCTGACTGTGGATCAGACCATCAACTTCTCATATGCAAGTTCAAACTGAAGCTGAAGAAAATTAGAACAAGTATACGAGAGCCACGGTATGACCTTGAGTATATCCCACCTGAGTTCAGAGACCACCTCTAAAATAGGTTTAAAGCATTAGACACAAATGATAGGAGACCAGAAGATTTGTGGCATGACATAAAAGATATCATTCAAGAAGGAAGCAAAAAGTTCTTAAAAAGATAAGAAAAAAGAAAAGACCAAATTACATGTCGAAAGAGACAGTAAAACTTGCCCTTGAACGTCAGCAGCTAAAGTAAAAGGAAGACATGATGCAATTAAGGAACTAAACAGAAAATTTCAGAAGGCAGCTCGAGAAGACAAAAACAAATATTATAATTACATGTGTAAAGACCTGGAAGCAGAAAACCAAAGGGAAGAACATGCTCTGTGTTTCTCAAGCTTAAGGAAATGAAGAAAAAATTCAAGCCTCGAGTGGCAAATATGAAAGATTCTACACGGAAAATATTAAACGAGGCAGGAAAAATCCAAAGAAGATGGAAGGAATACAAAGAGTCTATATACAAAAGGAATTGATAGATGACCAACCATTTCAAGAGGTTGCATAAGAAGAGGAACCAATGGTATTGAAGGATGAAGTGGAAGCTGCTTTGAAGGAACTGTCAAAATGCAAGGCTCCAGGAATTGATGGGATACCAATAGAGATGATTCAACAAACACATGAAGCACTGGGAGTGTTAACATGTTCATGCCAACAGATTTGGAAAACAGCTACCTGGCCAACTGACTTGAAGAGATCCATATTTGTGCCTATTCCCAAAAAGGGGATCCAACTGAATGTGCTAACTATCGGACAATATCATTAATATCATACACAAGTAAAATTTTACTAAAGATCATTTAAAAGTGACCACAGCACTATACACACAGGCAATTACCAGAAAATCAAGCGGGATTTAAAAGGAGATGGGGAACCAGGGACATCGTTGTTGATGTCAGGTGGATATTAACTGATAGTAGAGAATTTCAGTAGGATGTCTATGTTTTATTGACTATGCAAAGGCATTTGACAGTGTGGATCATAAGAAATTGTGGCTAGCACATCAGAAATTGGGAGTACCAGCATACCTAATTGTACTCATGAGGAATCTGTACACGAACCAGGAGGCAGTTATTCAAATAGAACAATGAAACACTGCCTGATTTAAAGTTGAGAAAGGTGTATGTCAAGGCCGTATACTTTCATCATATCTCTTCAATTTAAATGCTGAGCAAATAATCGGTGAAGCTGGACTTTATGAGGAAGAACAAGGCATCACAATTGGAGGAAGACTCATTAACAACCTGCATTATGCAGATGACACAACCCTGCTTGCTGAAAGTGAAGAGGGTTTAAAACATTTACTGATGAAGATCAAAGATCACAGCCTTCAACATGGGTTACGACTAAACATCAACAGAACAAAAATCTTTATGACTCGGTCAGTATGCAACCTCACCATAAATGGAGGAAAGATTGAGGTTGTCCAAGATTTTTCTTTGCTTGGCTGTACAATCAACACCTGTGGAAGCATCAGTCAAGAAATCAAAAGATACATTGCTCTAGGAAAAGCTTTGGCAAAAGATCTCTTTAGAGTATTGAAAGTTAAAGATGTCACATTGAAGACAAAGGTGTGTCTGACTCATGCCATGATATTTTCAGTTGCATCATATGGTTGTGAAAACTGGACATTGAACAAGGGAGATAGGAAAATAAGTGATGCTTTTGAATTATGGTGCTGGAGATGTCTATTGAATATACCATGGACTTCCAAAAGAACCAACAAATCTGTCCTAGAAGAAGTGCAACCAGAGTGCTCCTTGGAAGCATGAACGACCAGACTCAGTCTTACATAGTCAGGGGAGTTCAGCGCCTGGAGAAAGACATCAATCATGTTTGGGGGTTTGCCAGGCCAATGCAAAAAAGGAAAACCCTCCACCAGATGGTTTGACACAGTGTCTGCAACAATGGGCTTAAACATAAATAAGATCATGTGCCAGGCACAAAATCAGGAAGTGTTTCAATCTGCTGTACATAGGGTTGCTGTGAGTCAGACTCTACTCAATGGCACCTAACAACAACAAGTTTAACATAGAGCATTAAGAGCATGGATGCCAGTAGTGTCCAAGGTGTGACGATAGTGTCCAAAGTGTGACAGTTATTCCAGCAAAGTCAAGGCACTGCCAAGGACTAAACATCAGGAACACAGACAGTGAACAAAGCAGTTTAAGTGTGGACATAGGAAGGAGCCAGCCCATGTGGTATTAGTAAATGCTCTAGGCCTTTGTATATGATTATTAGTCATCATCACATAGATTTCACTTTCATCATTTAGACTTGTGCAAATTCTAACATTAATATGAATCACCTAAAAGTACTGAAATTGAAGATTCTTATTCATTATGTCTAGAATGAGTATTGGTATCCTGTATTTGAAATTAATCCCATAGGATATTGGTGTTATCAATACTTACAGCAAACATTGGATTGCAACTACAGTTAACCAACATCAACTGGAATAGGAAAGAATAAAAATGCTCAATGTTATGAGATGAAAAACTTGTTTTAATACTGTTTGGTACACAACCAAAATGCTTTACAAGACATTTAAATAGATATCAAATTCCATGAAGGAGAAGACAATGTCTGTCATTTTCTGACTTTGGTTAAGTGATTTAGAGTAGAAGGGTTTGTTACATGTGGTAAATATTCTACCTTAAAATGTATCACTCTCTTCTTTCCTACTTGAGCTTGAAATATGTGTGAATGTTGTATGTGCGCATGTCTAAAATGCAGAAATAATAATGATGCTGTCTTCTCATACTGTTTCTATATGTTCAAAACAGAGAGGTCAGTGAAAATATTTGCCGAAGTCACTCAACAAAGAATCTAAATTGCCAAATATATGTTTTTAGAGCTAAATATTCTAGGTCAAGAAGAATTTGAGGGCAAATAATGGTTGAAGGCCAGCAGCCATACCACAGTGCTATCCGATCTTGTCAGATCTAGGAACCTCAGCAGGATTGGGCCTAGTTAGTAATTGGATGGAAGACTGTCTGGGAACCCCAGGTGCTGTAGGCTTGGGAGAAGGACCTGGCAATCCACTACCAAAAAAAAAAAACAGTCATTGAAAACTTCTAAATTAGAGCCTGTTTCTTTCCTTTCTTTCCTAATTCTCATATTGTTATATTTTCTTCTGGACTATTTTTTTTAGGTGTTTTGGATTTGAACCCAAGACTTCACACCTACTTTGTAAGTGCCACAGGACTGCAACTTTAGTCCATTGTTAATTTTTTTAATTTTTAAAAAATTTTTAGACAGTGTCTTAATATGTACAGGCTGCCACTGTTCTCAAAATTGCGATCCTTCTGTCTCAGCCTCCAGAATCACTAGGATTATAGGCATGTGCCACTGTTTCCAGTAGGCTTTTCTAATTTCTATACGGTTTGACCCAACTTTCAATTTTGCTAACTGCATGGTTCTATTTAGTTTAAACTTTCAGAAACTATTTTTTACATGTTTTATGAAGCTCACGTCTTTCTGCATGACTTTAATAGGACACTTCCTAAAATTCTAATTTAGGTTAAAGATCAAACTGAGCCTCTTTGAGTCTTAAAATTTCCACCAAATTAATAATGCTTAGTTTTTTGATCTCCCTGAATGACAGGATACATTGTTGAGAATGTATCTATTTGGTTAATTTGGTTAAAAAGTTGCAAATGAGTTATTTTTTCTATATTTTACTAATTATTTAACTGAATTTCCTCTGATATTTGTTCTTTGGACACATATTGTGCATGCTTCCCTTTATTCTCTTTCAAGCTGAAAAGTGACCATTTTAGTAGAGGCTTTTCTCATTTAAGGTACTGTAGATTTGAAAAATACCAAGGATCCTTTCAGCTCCATCAGGTACACACAAAATGCTCTCATATCAATCCAAATAAGATATTATTACAGACTATAGTCTCTGTACTATAGTTTCACCCAGATTAAGTTATTGAAAGGAGAAAATTTGTTTTGAACTCCTTGAAAAGTAAACAAACTCAAAGACTGCAATTGTTTTGAAAATGAGATAAAAAATACTTAAAACCGAAGCATCTTTTATAGTGTGCTATCATTTACATAGGGTTGGGGTTAAGCTCAGTTAGTAGAGTGCTGCTCTGTGTTCTCTGAGGACTTGGGTACGATCCCCAGTACCACAAAAATGGAAGAAGGATGTGGCAATCCACTCCTGAAGCAGTCCTGAAACAATCAGCCATTGAAACCCCATGAGGCCAGGCATAGTGGCGCATACCTGTAATCCCAGCAGCTCAGGAGGCAGAGGCAGGAGCATCATAAGTTCGAGGCCAGAGACAGTCTGCATAATTTAGGGAGACCCTGTCTCAAAAACTAAAAAAATGGGGTGAGGGGTACAGCTTAGTAGTATACCACTTGCAAAGCATGCAATCACGAGACCCTGGGTTCAAACCCCAGTACTGCAAAAAGAAAGGAAAAAAAATCCCTATGAGGGTGTGAGGGTTGCAATGAGTTAAACATGACAATGAGTTAAACCCAACTCAACAGCATCTAAAAATTACATTATCTACATAATTCCAAATTCTGACAAAACAGTATCATTTCCTTGGATATTTAAAAAATATTTTCCTTTTGTATGTATACATACCACATCGATTGGTTTAAAAACTACTTAATATTCAAACTGTCTCTGGAAGAATTATTACTATTGCTTTTATTATGGTTCATAGCCTTTTTTCTTGTTCAAAGTTATTATAATGGTTTAGGACCTTAGATCTCTGAGATAATTGTTCCTTAAGCCTCCTCATCTCTACACTGGAGCTTCATGCATACATCTTCCTTTTCTATCTCTTACAGTTAGAAATATTTTAAAATGCAATCCCAGTCTTGCTATTCAAAGTCCTATATGGAGAACTGTTAGGGGCACGTCACTAAATCAAAGCCTTATTTCTTTGTTTAAGAAAAACAAAACATTAGCTTTTTAAAAACATGACTCACTAAATATTAAGTGTTGTATAAAAAGGGAGCCATACTTAAGAGGTTAAGCAGATCATTGATTGGTCTGTGTTTAAACCTTCAGGACAGGGTTTATATTATTCTCTTGTCTATATCTGACACTTCTCAAAATTTGGTTCTTCTTTATAGAGGGAGATTAAAAAGATCTGTAAGACAATGATGTCCATACAAAGCATGAAATTTATCATAAAGTCTAAAAAGTGCAACCAAGTTAGAATATGCAAATAATACAGTTGTATTTTGTCTTACAATGAGTGACTGACCTGGCAAAATCTATACCCCCAAATCTACAAAGTTAGTTCTGACAGGTAAACTTATGGGCTTCCAATGCAATTTATGTAACATAGTTACTATTAAGAAAAAATAATCTTCTAAAATAATATGGACATAATGTTGTTCTGTGTGACTTATTCAGGAATCCATTTGATATTTTTGTTTTAGTTATCACTGAAATTTATAAATACTCCTAAGCTAGTGGCAGTTTATCATGATAAATTTTATCCCTGTACCAAATATGGTGTTAATATCTTGGAAAATAATATACTACCTCAGCAATATATTCATCTAACAAAACTAAAGATTTTCAAGTTGAGGCAGAAAACACTCTCTCGGGTGCCATCAAGTCAAATTCAACTCATAGTGACACTACATACAACAGAATGAAACACTACCCAACACTGTGTCATGTGCATGATCTTTTTATGTTTGAGCAATTGTTGCAACCTCTGTATTTCTTCTTATTTTGAAACGTACCACATCAGCAAATGGAGGTCTGAGGGACTTACTCCATTCCTATCATTAAAGTTGACTCTATTTTGAGGAGGCAACTTTAATTCAGTTGATTCTTGAATGTTTTCCAGCCTGTGGGGCTAATTTTCTGGCATTATATTTGACAGTGCTTTTCTGCTATCCATAGGGTTTTCAATGGCTAATTGTTTTGAGAATGGGCTGCCAAGTCCTTCTCCCTAATCTTAGTCTGGAAGCTCAGCTGAAACCTGTCCACCATGAGTGGCCCTGCTGGTATCTGAAATACCCAGTGGCACAGCTTTTAGCATCACAACAACATGCAACCCCCACAGCACCACAAGCTGACAAAAAGATTGGGGATGGAAACTCCTTTGAGCTAGAAAACTAGATGCAGGCCAAGTGATATTAGAATCTTAATGTTTCTGTAATGTTTTTGACTGCCATAGGGAACATTGTGAACAGTAAGGACAGTATAACCATACATATCTGAATTCTAAATAGTCATGCCACATACGTAAATACAGGTAAACCATAATTTTTTTATCTTTATACAGACCCTTCATAACATTACCTTGAAGGAACTATAATCCAAGTCTATTGTGGCTTAAGAAGTGTGCAAATTGTTTACACTGCCATACAGGTCCTTTTGCAACATTATGCTCGAACTGCTTTAATAAGTTTTCCTCCTTTTACTTTGTTATTGACTCCAATATTCTGGAAAGGGGCCTTCAAACATTTTCTGCAAAAGACCAGATAATAAATATTTTTTAATTTGCAGGCTACTTCCTCCCATTTCTTATACAATTCTTCAAAACACATAAGACAAATAAACAAATTCTTGGCTGGGAAATCATAGGAAAACAGGCGAAGTGCTGACTGTGACCTTTTCAATATCATGAAATATCTCCCAGGGTTCCTTTAATGTGAAGGTTTTTGCCAGTATGTTTTCCTCAAGAACATCTTTATCTTTTTCCTTTCAAACATTTTCTTCCTTATGTCCCTAAATTTATGCTAAGTAATCTGGCTGCATTTCTAGAGTCTCTAGAATAGTGGCAATGTCAGTATCTCCATGATCAGCTCTTTCTTCTCTCTCTCCATTCTCATTCCGTTCAAATTGTGCTGTTTTCATCAGCACTGCATTTCATTTCTGTACTATAATTTCATTTTTGTTGGCCAATTGCCTCATTCTATTATATATTTTTGAAAACGTAGGTTTATGGCTGTGAGACAAAGAGTCAGCACACAATTAGGCTTTACTGTCTGTGCATGAAGTGAATAGGACAATGGTTAATCTCTGACAGACATTAAAAACTGGAAACAACTAAACTGACAGAAGTGACATGACTGGTCTGTGATCATGATGTGCATGTTAGTCACATAATGATTTGTGTGTGGACTGAAGAGCAGCTGGCAGTGAGGTTTATACTTTATACAACGTCTCACATTTAATACAATGTGATGACTAAAATTCAAAAAGTGTTGTTCGGACTCTGGGGTTAACTTTATAAAAGGTGGTAACTGAACTTTGAAGCTCTGAAAATTCAAAGTTAATTATGCAGTACAGATACTCAGTTACATATGACTTCTCTTGATTAAACCTCACTCTTTCTGCTTCCCCAAAATAATTTTGTTTACCTTCAGATTATTTTCAACCCATTTAAAACATGTCCAATAAATTGACTCAATAGTACCTAACCACAGATGAATATTTGCTATTTACTACAAACACTTTTCATTGGATATCAATTCTTATGGATTCTTTACAGACAATGCATTAGTGTCACTTCATTCCTTATAATTGCTCTATGATAGATATTTTCAAAGAAATGGTACATTATATGTTATGTCCCTGTTACTGCACAATGATTTGTCTTCTGTTTTTTGTTATTATTTAAAGAATCAACAAAAACCTTTGCAACTATCTTTTGCCTACCTATGGAATATTTTCATAAAATAGATATTTATATTTTATGATGCCAATACTTCAAAATTTTTCTCTTTATTATTTAACATGCTATAAAGTATGCATGGGCTTAGATTTAGCTCAGTTGGTAGAGCACTGCGCTGCAGTCTCTGAGGTCCCGAGTTCAATTCCCAGCACTACAAAAATGGGAGAAGGGCCTGGCAATCCACTCCCAAGGCAATCCAGAAACAGCCATTGAAAACCCTATGAAGGTCGCTGTGAGTTGGATACCAACTCCATGGCACCTAAAAACAACAACAACAAAGTATGCATGGTTATTTAAATTTTTTTCTTCCAGTGCTGTGGGGTTGAAACCAGGGCCTTGCATATGCTAGACAAGTACTCTACCACTGAGCCACACCTCAGCCCCTTTTGAAATTTTTTACTGAAGATGTAGGGTTTTACTAAGTTGCACAGACAGCCTGCCTCTGGCCTCAAAGTTGCCATCTTCCTGCCTCAACTTCCAGAATATGTGGCATCACAGGCATGTACTATGGTGCCTGGCTTATAATCAGTTATGTAACTAGATATAACATATATATATAACTTGAAAATATTTTATTACTTGCAAATTAATAACAAAATATAGCTCACATGATGATGTGAGTCCCACAATAAATGATCTAGGTTATTTAATTCACAATAAGATGTTATGCAGAAGTAAAGATCTGGAAATTTAAAGGAAATTGTGTTTGAAATCTTTTCTTATACAAATAAATATGTATTTTTGCTTTGTTTTGTAACTCATGAAGTCAATATTCATTAATACTAGTAGTATTATCATCATTCCAAAATTTGGATTCCCCTAATTAAGAATCATTTTAATCTGTTTTGGAACTATAAATGTCATTGTGCAGTATTTTATTCTTATTCTCATGATTTTAAGATAAATTCATTAAAATTTTATTTTTGATAAAATATATTCATTTTATTTTTAACAGTTTTCTCTACATTTTTATTCTCCTTGTTCTGTTATGTTCTAGAATGATTATTCTTTCCATATTTTAACAGACCTAAATTATTAAACTATTTAAAGCCCATCCAAAGCAACACACAGCTTTCTTGAAGATCTTATAACCTCTCCTTGGGATAAAAGATATTTGTCATTATCTGGAATGTAAAAGCATTAAAGTATAATTTGAAATTACAAGAACATGTACTTATTTAATATTCATATTTAGACTTGGTTTAGGATTTTTAAAGCCATTGACATAGCTCTAAAAGGAAAGAAAAGGATGTAGCTATAAATAATATGTATCATAGATTTCTTGAAAATAGTCTATTTTGCTAACTGTCATTTTGACTAGCAATGAGTAGAAAGAGAACTCTTCTAACCAAATACTGCTTCACTTCTTCACTCTCAAAGGTTTGTTCAGGTCAACATAAGCCAAAGTTGTAAACATTTTTGTCTAGATAAGTGCAAAGACTGTGGTCTGTGCGGAAGTACCTACAGGTATCAAGGCAGCTGTACCAGTAAAAAACGGGCCAGGCTGCTTTGTCTTATATGTGAATGTTTTAGCAGCAGATTCACAGAACTCTTACAGAGAGCAATTACAATTTCAAGTTTAGTTGTGAATTGTATTATCTTTAAGAACACAGACAAAACAACTTTCTGGTCATTTTAAATATTTACATATTATATTATCAGATTGAACTACAGAACATTGCTATTTTTTCGGGGTCAAAAATTTTGAATTGTAGCAATTTTTGATCAACATAAGTGCAGTTAGGCTTCATAAGTTGAAAGCACAGTCTGGGCAAAGGAAAAAAATATATAAAGAAAATCCTGCCTTACCCATTTTCTAAATTTAGCTAAACATCAGAGGAATAAGAGGAGAAACTTAATTTTAAAAACCATAAACTAATAGCTATTGATTCAAATTCTGCCTTCTCCAACATTGAGAATTTACTGTCCAAAAACATGATTTCTTTTCTTTCAACCATTGTATACGTGTCTTCAGCATAAGGTGAAAATAAGATTTCCTTAGGCCATCAAATAAATAATTTTGGAGGATTGTGATAAAAACTATGAAAATCACTATTCAGTTTTGATAGAAATAGACATTTATACTTGTAAATCCACTATAATATATTTCATATTCATATAATTTCATCATTTCTTTAAAATAATTTTTCAGCACCTAGTGTAGTAGCTCATGTCTATAATCCCAACAACTCTGGAGACAGAGGCAGGAGGATCACAGGTTTGAGGCCAGAGACAGCCTATGTCACTTAGTGGACTCTATCTCAAGAGAAAGAAAAAAGGGGCTGGGGATGCAGCTCAGTGGTAGAGTGCTTGTAAACATGTATGAGGCCCTGATTTTACCACCAAGTTCTACAAAAAATAAAGTAAAATAATTTTTGAGAGATATGCAATAAGAATTACAAGAAGGTTGAATATAAGAAATGCTGAAATGAGTTACCTCAGAAAACTAGTAATAGAACTGCCATATGGCCCCGCTATACCACTACTGGAAATATACTCAAAGAGAGATGAATCATCATACTGCAGAGACAACTGCATTTCCATATTCAATGCAGCACTTTTCATAATAGCAACGATATGGAAACAACCAAGGTGCCCATCAACAGAAGAATGGATAAAAAAATATGGTATGTATACACAATGGAATACTACTCGGCAATAAAAACTGAAATAATGTGATTGGCAGCAAAATGGGTGGAACTGGAGAACATCATCTTAAGTGAATAAACACAAGCTCAAAAAGAGAAATACCATATGTTCTCACTCGTATGTGGGAGCTAAATCACACTTAAAGGAAGAAAAAATCCTATACATTAGTTGATATATAAAAAATGCACAATTAAACTTAGTGAAGAAGGGACAATATAAATAGCAGAAAGAAGGAGGGAGGAAAGTAGCAGAAGGAAGCAAAGACTACAGAAGGCGGAATGGGGAGGAGGGTCAATGTGGAGGGACGAAGGAGAGGATGGTCTTAGTGTAAACAGTACAACTTCATGAGTACATTGGAATGATAGGGGAATATAACCCAGATATGCATTTGAGTTTTACTTCATATTAGCCATGAGGCTCCATGAACCTTGGGGATTGACGAAAGTGTTTCCAGAAGTGATGTTGTTGTTAGGTGCCATCCAGTAGGTATCCAATTCATAGCAACCCTATGTACAACAGGAGAAGCACTGCTGTGAATGAGTCTCTGCTATTCATAGGGTTTTCAATGGCAGATTGATTTTTCGGAATGGATTTCTGGGTCCTTCTCCTAAGCCTACAGCACCTGCTGTTCCCAGGTGGTCTCCCATCCAAGTACTAACCAGGCCAGACCCTGATTAGGATCTGAGATCTGCCCGGATCCAACACCACAGTGCTATGGCCACAAGCTAGGAGTGATGTAAAGGTTGCATAATGGAAAAAGCCAATCTTGTATTACTCTGTACCCTCATCATCATTTACTAACCAAAAGAGATTAAAAAAAGAAACACTGAAATGAAAATATCTCTTTATTATATAAAGTGATATGATTTGATTCTAATATTTTTGGCTTATTTAGAAAGGGCCTAAAATGTATTGTATAATCATAAAGCCTGCAGCCAGACCACTGTGGCTGAAGCTAAGCAGGTTTGGATCTGGTTAATACTTGGACGGGAGACTGCCCATGAACACCAGGTGCTGTAGGCTGGGGAGAACGACCTGGCAACCTACTATCTTCCTCCCCCTCAAAAAAAAAAAAATCAGCCATTAAAAACCCTATGAATAGCAGAAAACATGACAATGTATTTCTTATGTTGTATTTAGTGTTGCTATGAGTTGGATACCTACTCGATGGCACCTAACAACAACTATAAAGATGAATTCATTTTTAATTTTTCTTCTTATCTTCCCATGAGTCTCTGGAACATGATTAGAGAGAAACTTGTTTAGAGTTTCCATTTTCCAACTGTCTCTTTATCTTTATTTTTTGTGTGTGTCAAATGGTCATTACTCCTACTCAGCTAGTCCAGGATTAGGAACTGAAGTGGTGTGCTTCTGTGTGTGTGTGTGTGTGTGTGTGTGTGTGTGTGTGTGTGTGTGTGTGTTTGTGTGTGTATGCATTTTCATCTTTGAGTACACATTCCAATAATTGTTAAAATTTAATTATTTGTTTTCTTCTAAGTGCACAGCTTGTATAGGACACTCGTTTAACTAAGGACTATCATATAACCTTTCCTTTTAGCTTTGTGATTGCTGAAAAATTCCAGAATCTGCACTGATATAGTTTTATGGTCAAATTACTGTCATTTTTTTTCTATTCAATCTAATACTCAGAGTCTCTAAACAATGGCTTCTAACTTATCAGGTTTTTTTATTTTAAAAAAGTGAGACATTAATTTAAAAATGAAAAGGAGAATGGGAATAGGTTACTTTTTCTGAAAGCACTCCTTTGTATAGTTATCTGTTTATATGCAAGAAATAAATAGTCATTTCCATCTGGTGATAAATCTACATCCTTAGGAATGCTTAATTTTCTGTGACAACCAATTTGCTTTTGAAATATTATCTCTCTACATAATAACCAGAAAATGCAATTGTTACAGTAAAGTCAAAATAGCTGAGCATATTAAATGGCAAACTACTTTGACACTATTGGGATTTTTGTTTTCCAAAATAATGATCTCAGGGCCAATGTTCCTTGACTCTCACAATAAATGAAGAAAGTAAGGTTTGTTAGTGGACCACATCTGTCTTTTTGTAGTCTTAAGTATGTATATCTGTATATTATATTATTTCCTTGTGTTAGTCTATATAGAACAACCAGTTCTGTGAGCTTGAGAGCAATTGCTTCATATGGAAGTCAGAGAAATATTTCATTATGCACTAGCTATAGCATCTAAGTGGTATTGAGGATGTCCCAATGTGTACAATTAGGCTTCCAGGCTTTATGCCAAAAATAATAGCAATTCTGGTTAATCTCGATGATTTCTGAAAGCATCTAAATTAATGTCATGTTCTACCTCAGTGGGTTTTTCTTAACATTTTGTTTTCTGTACCTGCATTTTTTACTGATTTTGAAAAATATATGTAAAGATTTGTGTATGTTTGTGATATGCTATGATAATTTAAATGTCAGTTAAATCAATAATCCAGGACAGAGTTTTAAAATAAGAACCACTCTGAGATTTAATTCTTCCATCAATATAAATTTTCAACTGACATGAACGTGAATAGGAATAATAGCTCTGTACCAAGGAGCAGACTCCTATGGATTGCACCATGGCTAAGAAGTATTTATAATCAGCACATTTCATCATTTCACCTAGTAATCCTTGCTTGATTGCATACTTGGAAATATTAAAACAAACAAAGAGAGAGTAGAGAAACAGTAATCATTAAAGAGAAAGGCAATGTTCATTTTATTTGAGGGTTTTATTAATAATGTACACTAGAGGGTACTGGCTCTTTGCAAAGGTTGCTGTAATAATATTATCTTGCCAAAGTGCCAAACGATTTCTCCAGAACAAGCTTTGGAACCTGGAATTTTTATTTGAAGACTAAAATTAAATGTATGCACCTGATTTTTATAATATTTTAATCAGATTTGTGCTGACATCTGCCGTCAGTTTAAGTATTAATAGGTTATTTCCTTCCAAGTCTGAAATGAAAACCTACATTGTGAATGGGGCTGAGTTTAAGAAAGTCCAGTTTTTTCACCACATTTGTTTGCATCCAAATAGATTTGAGTAGTGTTTTCTGATTAATGTGATCATTTACACTAGGTTGATTGTATATGGAAAATAGCTTTTCTCTACAAATAGACAGGAAAGAATAAATTGAAGAAATTTCATTGAAAACAGAATGAAGTTGGACACTGTGGCACATGTCTGTAATCCCAGGAGGCTGAGGCCGAAGGATCATGAGTTTGAGATCAAATGCATCCTGAGCTGCTTAGCAAGACCACGTCTTAAAATAAAAATAGAGAAGGGGCTAGGGATTTGGCCCAGTGGTAAATCAATGGTAAAACACTTATCTACCATGCATACAAGGTCTTGGGTTCAACTCTTGGTATTGTAAATAAATACATATGAAACAAAATAAAACTGATTACTTGGTAAAAATGTGAAGTAAACCATGTTGTTGTTATTAGGTACCATGGAGTTGGTATCCAACTCATAGCGACCTTCATAGGGTTTTCAATGGCTGACTGTTTCGTGATCGCCTTGGGAGTGGATTGCCAGGTCCTTCTCCCATTTTTGTAGTGCTGGGAATTGAACTCGGGACCTCAGAGACTGCAGCGCAGAGCTCTACCAACTGAGCTAAATCTCAGCCCAAGTAAACCACATATGAGCTAAAAAATATCTGGTGAATTTACTGCAGTGAATATCATAGAACATTTCATGTAAAGTAAGAATATTCTAATGACAGGATGAGAAGGTATTAGAGATATCAAAAGCGTGATCGGTTCTTACCTTCTTCCTTTTTTGATAGGCTTTTTCCTTGTTATTTTTGTTGTTTGTTTTGCTAACTCTTCCAAAAATTAGATCAAATACAATACTTAATGTCTTTCAGACTATTTTCTACCCATGTAGATGTTTACTGTGTTTCCCAGCAAATTTCTAATTCATCAGTACTTGTGGTGTGAGGTTAAAAGAGCACCCATGGACAGGTGCTGGCTATAGGAGACTGTAGCACGTCCCTAAGTGTCCCTAAGTACATGTGTCATGGGATCTTATGTGACCCCAGAAGCATGATACCATTAAGAGTTAAGAATAAAATTTAAAAAAGAATAACTCTATGATCAGAATAGATAAATTGAATGCCAGTGTCTTATCATTAACTCCGTTTTGAGTAATTTGGATGGGAAACCTAATCAAAGTAACTGCACAAGCATCAAATATCCTAGAATTAAGGAAGAAATGAAGTGTCAGCTACAATGTACCAAAGATTCTGCAAATAGCATGGTTGAAACACTACAATAAAGATATTTAAGAAAGAATACAGGAGGGATTTGTTAGTCAATATATTTTTATACATGAGACATTTATGTCAATTTAATTTTTATCAGTAAGCAGGTAGCCTACTCCAAAATATTTATTAAAGAAAGTTTAATGAAGGGATCATTTGTGGAAAAAAAGTGCCTGGGGCTAGGAATAACAGCTACAAGAAGTAGCTGTTTCCTAGAGCTCAAGGTCTACAGCAGGATCTACAGCTCAAGGAGACAAGCAACCAAGAGATTAATTATTCTGTCTCTTTCTCAGTGTCTTCTATAGGTAAAAAATTTCATAATCTTTTGGTTTGCCTTCCCTTTGTTTCTTTTTGCAAAATTAGCAGATACCTGTTTATTTTCTTTTGGTCCTATTTAAACATTTTACTCTGAATGTAATAGTACAGAAACTTTTGTGCCTGGTATTTTTCACTTAACAAGATGTCTGACTTCATATCAACTCATAAATATTAACATACTCATATACTGCTACAACTGTGTGACTAGATCACAGTGTATTCAACCTATTCAGAGAAATTTCAATCATTTCTAAACATCTATGATCATAAATAATGCTACAAGGAATAGCTTTGTGCAGACGCATTTTTACATTGTTAGAAGTATACCTTCAGGGTATAAATTTGTAAGAAGAGGCATTGCTGGATCAGAAGGTAAATTAACATCTAGTTTTTAAGGTATTTACTAGTCTCCCTTCTTAGGAATTGTAAAATTTTATTTTTCTAGCACCAGTGGACGAAAGTGGCTGTTTTATGATTGCCTTTCCCAAAGTGTGTATTGTCAAACTTTTGAAACTTTGCCAAAATCATAAGTGAGATATTTTATCTCTGTTTAGTTTTAATTTTCATTGTATATTCTCTTGCAATAAGTGAAAATAAACAGCTTTTTACATGTTTACAAGCCCTTCATCTGTGAACTGTCTTCTTAAATCTTATTCTTATCTTGTTTAAAGATTTTTGTTTCATTTTTTTCAATTTTAAGAGATGATTATAGATTAGAAACATTTACTTTTTATCTCTGATTTATGCTACAATTCTTTTCATTTTTAATCTATTTTTATTTTGCTTATGGTGATATAAACATATATTATCTTCTAATATATGTATGGCTTCCTCTTTTACATTTATATCTCTAATTTAATTTGAGTTTTTTCTTGCCTTGTGATGATAGGTATGAATGTATTTTTTCAAAAGACTAATATACTTAACCATTCTCTTTTCATTTAAAAGAAAATGATTGTATTCTCTAGTGATTTGAGATGCTAGCTAGTTTTTGATCACATACTTAATACTTCCAAACACTTTTGTCTACTTACTGACTTTCTCTTCTTTTCACTGGTCTATTTCCCTACTTTTGAGCCTGTGCGACATTTATTTAATTATTTTTACATATGTTTTCTGGGCCTCTGTCCTTGGCTTGTAGGTGCCTGGCTATATTCTCCTGGTATCTCTTCATATCATATTCATTCTCTGTGCGTCTGCTTCTAAATAAATGTCCCATTTTTACAAAAATAGCCATATTGAATGAAGACCCATTCTAATGACTTCATGTTCACTTGATTATTTATGTAAAGATCTATATCTCCAAAAATGAGAACATTTTGAGGCTCTTGCCATTAGGGCTCCAACACATTTTTGGAGGGACAAATATAAACTAATAAGAAGTAAATTTAATATAAAAGAAAACATACATATTAATTTTTTGAAAAATGTAATTTAAAAAATCTACACCTTATGGATTATTGATATGTGGAAAAGATTAACTTTAGAGAAATACTTCACAGTAAATAATCTAAAGCAACAAAAATTATTAATAAAATAAGCTGAAGGTTAGTCTTTTAGGGTCTCCTAAGAGTTAGAACAAATAAACAAAACATTCTATTACCTATTCCTAGGCAAATCCTTTTCACAATTGTATTAATAATATGGGAATATCACTTAGCCTATTGATTCTGCTTTTCTAAATAATCATGACTTAAATATCTTTGAATCCCTTACTATAAAATCAAATACCTTCTCCTGGGTTATTCTGGCCATTCTTCATATCCTAATGAAAACATACAAAGCACATAGAAAAATGTAATAATATCAGAACACTGCTAGAACTCTGCCTATGAAAGAATATTAGAAATTCTCATTAACCAGGCATCCTTTGCAGTGACAAGATCACTTCATGACTTGAATGAAATAATATACAGAGCATTTCCTCTTCTGTTTTCTAGTGTGGACAAAATAACAAAGCCAATTTTACTAATCATCATTTCAACACCAAATTACATATACTCCTGGATATCAAACTTTATTCAGATTTATGTTTTCAATGATTTCTGAATAAATATATCAGTTTAATAACATTTATTATGAGCTAAAGTCACACATTGTTTGCTGAATATTAAGTATTCTTAAATAATTTTATAATGATCTCTGTATGGGTCACGGTAGGAAAAGAGATGGCATAATCAAGTGAGGTTACTTATAAGGGGAAAATATCACATATTGTCCACTTCCTGCCAATCTTCTGTTAATAAGTACACAACAACAAGAGGGATAAATTGGAACTTTCCTAACGAAACCAGCAGATGTGGCCCCTTTTGTGATTGAAAAAGTTTAATAAAGGAAATATAAATACATATGAGGTTAAAGTTAAGAACATCAATAAACGATGAGATTAGTAGTACCAGAGCTATACCAAAATTGGGAGCCACTACCATCTCTTGAGCAATAAATTCTATGTGAAAATTTCATTACTTAAACCTGTAGAAAGAATGGCTGTGGGAGAATTGTGCCTCCCATAGAGTAACATGCTATTTCTTATTAACCTAGTAGAAAAGTAGGAAAAAAACTCTGGTATTCCTCTCCTTCAACATTCCAGTCTTTGGCTAGTACCTCCAATTGCTTAACCCTAATTGGAAGTCAGACAACATGGACACCATTATATAGTCCATACAAGTTAGCTTCAGAGTACAGAGTAGGATAGAGGAAAATGAAAAGAGGAACAGAAGAGTTGGAAAATACCCAGAACATTACAGATGCTTCCAGAATTACGACTGGGTTGCATCCTGATAAGTTAACCACAATGTGAAAATATTGTAAATTGAAAATCATGTAATGCACTTAACATACTGAGCACCCTAATGTAGCAACACAGTGTACTGTAGAGTACTCTTCTTTCCCTTTGCGTTCATGTGATTGAGAGTTTTGACTTGCTACCCTGCCTAGCATTATGAGAAAATATTATACTTCATATCAATAGGCTGGAGAAAGATCAAAATTCAAAATTCAAATTACAGTTTCTACTCTATGTGATTCATTTTCACACCACTGTAAAAATTTGTAAGTGAAACTGTTATGAATCAGAGACCTTCTATGTGGTATAATTTTATAAAACTTATTTATTCATACTGAAATTTTTCTCCTCAGATGCTAAGCCACTAGGATAAGCATGTTTTTTTAAATATGGATAAAACAAAAGTGATAAAGGAGATTGGTTAACTTTCCTATAGTTACAGTGTTATTAAAGACGTGAAATTACACTGTAATCTAGTCTATTTTTAACCTTCCACAAGACTTACCCTGAACGATCAGGCAATTTCTCAAGTTCTCTCTAGCGTAAATATTCAAGTGTGTGTGTGTGTGTGTGTGTGTGTGTGTGTGTGTGTGTGTGTGTGTGTGTGTGTGTGTTCTATCTTATGAATGTCATTAACGTTATAATCTGTCATCATGTGTGCTATTTTAATATTAAAATTTCCCTAAAGGCATGACTTTAGAATGCAGAAAATCCATAGTGTTTTGATGCATACTGGGTTTTCAAAATTAGAATTCCTAAAGTTATCAAATAATTATTTATCTTAGAGGTAAATAAGAGGTAGGGGGATTAAAATTATACATCCACTGTTGAAAAGTTCAGCTTTTCTTTTTTCTTTTATTATATTTTTGAGACAGAGTCTATGTAGCTCAGGATGGCCTCAATCTTCCTATCCTCCAGCCTCCACTTTTTGAATGCTGGAATTTTAAATGTGAGCCAACATGCACATTTTCACAAAGAAATGGCGTGTGTGTGTGTGTGTGTGTGTGTGTGTGTGTGTGTGTAGTGTTTTTGATGCATTGATTTAAAAAGTTATCTAATTGTTAGCTCTGGATGCCTGTTGAGATCTTTCTGACTAAAAATAAGGTATGCCAGTGAAAATGAATCAGACTATGCCCTGTATGGTAAACGGCTTAGCACTTTCTGCTCTTCCATTTTCTTTTCTATTAGTCTGATACCTATGACTTCATGGTTATATAAATGGCATTTTGTGTTTTACAATTTTCCATACAATTCTTAGGGCATGAAAAATGACATAAAAGCGGTCTTCCATTTTACTCATAAATTTAAATTTTAAATTAAATTATACTGAAAGAAAATAGTGGTGGTACACTTCTATAGTCCCAGCTACTAGGGAATCTGATAAAGGAATCCACAAGTTTGAGACCAGCCTGGGTAACAGGTAGACCCCATCTTAAAAAAAAAAAAAAAACATAAAAAATAAAAAAAGTCACTCTAATGAAATGAATCAGAATCTGCTTTCAACAGGATCCCCTATATGATTCCAAGGTCCTCAAATGATTTGATGGAGTAAGGAAGTATAAGAAGTATTATTTTACACAGTAGACTTTTCTCAGGGATTTTCCTAATTTTTCCTTCTCTTCTGCTATTCCTTCTCTTTTGGATCTCTCTTGTGAGCATTTTAAAAATGATTATGTCTCTTAATCAGTATTAGAAAAAAAAACATTCTATTCATCCTTTAGCTACTTCTCTCCCTTCTTCTATTCACTTGCCTGAACAATGATCATAGTCTCATTTCTCAAAACTTGTCAACCTCATTTGTCCCTAACACCCTCCTGGAACGTCTTGGGTGGAGGTACCTAGTGAACCCTTTATAAGTAAATCAAGTAGATGATTTTCTTATAATAGTGATTCCTAGAATCTCAAATTATGATTTAAACAGAGGATTATCCAAATGTCAAATAAATATTCAAATTAATTTTGTACATTGCAAAGTAGTAATTAAAGCTGATAATAAATGATGACATAAAATTGGTATTTAGAAAAATTAAAAGTTCCATTTTTCAGATTAAAAATTTTCATCAAAAGATTTTGAAGTTAATCCCTAGTAAAGATTAAGCCTGGCTGCATCTCATTTATTTATCCAGTTGCATAACAGAGCATATGGTATTCTTTGTAGCCATCTGCCACTTCTCCATCCCAAAAATTAGAGACTGACAATATCGTTCAATGTAGATCCATGTGAAGTTAATGCATTTGAAAATATAGACACAACATGAGAGAATGCAGACTTTTTTGTGCACTGTATGTTGAAGGTTTGGTTTTCGCGGAAACATTTAAAGAATATTTTCTAAAATGTTCAATTTTCTATTTACAGATCATTATATTTAATTAAAAAAAACAGTTTACAATCTACTTAATCCATGCAAATTATGACTGCTTTGTATATTTTTAATTTTTAAATTTTACCTCTAGGGTTCTGTAAGTTGGTTATTTTGGGACATATTTTTCAAATAATAAAATCATAGGGAATTACCAATACCATTTTCATGTTCATCTTTAACAGTTTTTTCATAAAGCAATTGCATTTCAAGTATAATTTATTTTCTTCTTATTGGCTATTATTTAATAGTATATCTAAGAATGATTTTAGATATTCATGTCCTCATATATGCTCGCCCTCCATCCCTCTCTCTCTCTCTCTGTTTCTCTCTGTCTCCCATATGCACATCACAAAAATGGTACTAATTCATAACATACATTAATTTATATATAGTTTCAAAGTCCATAATTTAAATGAATGCTTCACTTTCATTACTTACCCTGAATGTCTTAATTAATTTATGTAGTTTTATGCCTTCTCTAGAAATTTTATAGGAGTAATATTTATATAATCAGTTTAGGTTGATAGTATCATAGTGAAATATAGTCTAAATGAACTTTATAGGATTGCTCTTGGAAATTTATTCTTGTTTAAAATTAGGGAAGCATGACACAATCATCAGAATAGCTAAAAATAAAAAGAATCGTAATAAGCATACTGGTGTGGATGTGGGAATACAAAATGGTGCATTCACTCTGAAAACAATTTGAACATTTCTTGTAAATTTAAATGTATTCTTATCATATAGCCCACCCAGAAATTCCACTCTGAAGTAGTTACTCCCTGACTGCAAATGAAAACATATGCCTATGTAAACACTTTTACCAAGTTTACAGCAGCTTTATGCATAATAGCCTGAAACTGAAAATGAGTCAAATGTCTATCAACTGGTGAATAAATTGTGCTATATCTATAAAATGAATACTATGCAGCAATAAAACAAAATGAAGTTCTGATACATGTGACAACATTGAAAGATCTCAACATTATGCTTAATGAAAAAAGCTAGATATAAAGACTACATCCTCTATGAAGGCATTTGCATATAATTCTAGAGAAGATAATACATTAGTGACAAAAAGGAGATCAGCCATTGTGCCATTGCTTATACTGCAGACTGGAAAGGAACTCTCCAGGGTACCAGGGTATAGAAAACTCTGTAACTCCTTTCCTGTCTTCCTCTTTCTTTTTTCTCCTCCTCCTCCTCCTCTTCTTCTTCTTGTTCCTCTTTTTATCAATACTGGTGGGTTGAACCCAGGGCCTTGTACAAGCTAGACAAATACTCTATCTCTAGGAAGCACTTTTTAAAAAGAAGTTGTTAGTTTTGTTACTATTATTATTGTTTTGAAACAGGATCTCACTAAATTGTGCAGGCTGCCTCTAGCCTCAGACTGATAATCTTTGTGCCTCAGCCACCCAAGTAGCTGAGATTATAAACTATGAGATTATAAACCATGACTGAGATTATAAACCATTGTGCCATGACACCCCACTGAATATCTGTATTCCAATTGTTCCTGGTTACATGACAATATATAACTTCAAACTCATCAAAATGTTCTCTTAAAATTGTTGAATTTTATTGTACATAAATTATTCTTCAAGGAAGTTGAAGGATAAAAGTAGGGAGAAATTATCTGTGTTGCTATAGAATTAACAGGAGAAGCCAGGAGCTGTGGCAAATACTTTTAATCCCAGCTACTCAGGAGGCAGAGGCAGGAAGATGGTAAGTTCCAGGCTAAAGGCAGCCCCAGTAATTTAGTGAGTCCCCATCTCAAAAAAAGAAAAATAAAAAATGGGCTGGGAGTGCAGCCTTATTACCACAAGCACTTCCAAAGTATTTGTGAGACTGTAGGTTCAACCCTTAGACCCTCAAATACCAAGGATGGTGGTGGGGAAGATGATAGGAGGTGGGAACAGAGCTCTTAGCAGATGACTTCAGGATGAGTGTGTGATACATTTGTTATTGTTAGGTGCCATTGAGTTGGTGTCCGATTCATAGCGACGCTACATACAACAGATGAAACACTATTGTTGTGCTTCTCTGGTATGCGTAGGGTTTTTAATGGCTGATCCTTTTTTGGGAGTGGGTTGCTGGGTCCTCCTCCTAAGCCTACAGCCCTTGGTATTCCCAGGTGGTCTCCCATCCAAGTACTAACTAGGTCTGACCCTACTTAGCTTCAGAGATCTGATGCCATAGTGCTACACCTACAGGTGTGACACATTTAGTCATTATTTAAAATATCTTTCATTTTATTAATTGTTAAGCCTCCTAATCTCAAGGATTGTGGGCTGTGAAGGTTAATTTCAGTAAACCTGGAATCGGCTTGAGTAGTTATGCTGAAACATTACCATGGTCTGCATCTCAGGCAAGCTATGAAACAAATGTTGAATAGTGTGGCCTTGTAAAAATATGTTGGAGATATTATGAATTGGTCTGTACCAATTTGTAGGTATCATTAACTCACCAGGGTTATTAGTGAATGTTTTTATAGATTTGGTCATAGAAAGTTTCCTCTGAATTTTGAGATAAATAGTACTTAGTCAAGTATTATATCTCAATATAAGGTTTAGCATTGATTTTTTTGAGTGCTCAGCATGATTATGACAGGGGCCTTAGCATCTATAAAATGGCTTGAACATGGAACCTGAAGCTTAAAGCATTCCTCAATTCCCATTATTCAGGCTTTAGGGTTATCCTATCTCTGACCTGAGGCAACTCTATGCTTACCTCTGGAAAAGCTAAAAAAATCTGGTTCTGATCATTGCTCAAGGAAAGAATGAGTGAACTAGATAATGGTGTAAAATGTACTACTTATGGCTAGAGTTTAGCTCAGTTGGTAGGGTGCTGCTCCACACTCTCTGAAGACCTGGGTTTGGTCCCTAGCACTGCAAAATTGGGAGAAGGCTGTGGCATTCCATTCCTGAAGCAATCATGAAAAAAAAAAAAAACACAAAGAACCGTTGAAAACCTTATGAGGGTTGCTATGAGTGGGACTCAGCTGGACAGCACCTAACAGCAACAAGAACAATATGCTATTTAAACTTCTAAACTTTCAAGAGGCACATGTTGCATGCTTGTATCCATTGTTTAGAAAAGTAGACAGAGTTAGATTGCTCCTGGTTTCACAGATGAAAGCCTGGCCTTAGACAAATGAGAAGTATAGTATAGAATCTCTTCAGTAAACTAAATATGGGCTTTCCTGAAACAGAAATATTGCATCTAACATCATAATCCAAAACCGAATTATGTCCTGTGTGATAAACTCAAGATCCTTGGAGATAATATGCTGAAAATTTGGGATTTCTCTACAAACACATGTACTTTTTTTTTTTTTTTTGGTCTGGTTCTTCTATATCTTCATGTAGGAAGCATATTGTTGTTGTTAAGTGTTGACTGTACAACTCATATCGATCCTCATACAGTTTTCAATGGCTGATTGTTTTGAGATTGGTTCAAGAGTGATTGCCACATTATTCTCCCATTTTTGCAGTACTAGGGATCGAACCAGGTACTTAGTGCAGAGCAGCACTCTACCAAGTGGACTAAAGTTGAGTGTGTTGTTGTTAGCTGTCCTCTAGTAGGGTTCGACTAATAGCTATCCTATGTACAGCAAAACAAAACGTCCCCCAATTCTGTGCCAGGCTCACGATCTTACTTATGTTTAAGACCGTTGTTGCAGACATTGTGTCAATCCACTTAGTGGAGAAATTTTCATTTTTTCATTAATCTGCCACTCTCCCAAACATGATGTCCTTCTCCAGGGATTGGTCCCTCCCCACTACATGTCCAAAGTACATAAGATGCAGTCTAGTCATCCTTGCTTGCAAGGAGCACTCTGGTTGCACTTTTTCTAGGGTGGATCTGCTGGTTCTTTTGGCAGCCCATTCAATATTCATCTCCAGCACCATAATTCAAAAGCATCAATTCTTCTCCTGTCTCCCTTACTCAATGTCCAGCTATCACAGACATATGATGAGACTGAAAATACCATGGCATGAGTCAGGTGCATCTTTATCTTCAATGCGACATCTTTACTTTTCAGTACTTCAAAGAGATCTTTTGCCATAGCTTTTCCCAAAGCAATATGTCTTTTGATTTCTTTACTGCTGCTTCCACAGGTGTTGATTGTAGAACCAAGTAAAACAAATCATAGATAACCTCAATTTTTTCTCCATTTATTGTGAAGTTGCATACTGACCCAGGTGTAAGGATTTTTCTTTTGTTGGTGTTGAGTTGCAATCAATACTTATAATAGCCTACAAACTAAGAGCCATGGTTTAATTACAGTTTGGTTTGTAAATATGGGGGAGAAACAGGGAGTTTAATTGAGTGGATTGTTATTATTATTATTATTATTATTATTATTATTATTATGTTTTTTTATTGGGTTGGGGTTTAGCTCAGTTGGTAAAGTGCTGCTCCGCACACTCTGAGGCCTTAGGTTTAATCATCAACACTGCAAAAATGGGAGAAGGACCTAGCAGCCCACTCATGAAAAAATCTTGAAACAATGATCCATTGAAAACTCTATGCATAACATAGAAGCACTGACACAGAGTTTCATTCTGTTATATATAGGGTTTCTATGAGTCAGATTGGACTCAATGACACCTAAAAACAACAAAATGGCAATGCTTTTTATTAGAAAAATTTATAATTATGTTCTTTTTAAAATTAAGATATAATTGATGATTGAAGCTTCATATTGATTAAAGCTGTCATTTGTGGAAAAATGAATGAGCCTCAAGGATATTATGCAAGTGAAATAAGGTAAGCACTGAAGCAACGATTTTGATAGCTAAATGTAGGAACCTAAAATAGAATGTTACAGTTAACATGTATGTTAGGGATAGGCTTGTCACACTCAACTGATACTGCTATTCTTGAATTTGAACATGTTTCCATTATTCAGTAAAGGCCAGAAAGTACCTATAAAATATGATTCTTAGATTCCTTTTGTAATATTTTTTTCCAGTTCAATGAAATATAGTCTTTTAGTTGTCAAATTCTCTATTTATATACATTAATGATTTTAAGTAATTTGTATTCAAATCATATTGCCAAACATTCTTTACATTACTTTCAAAGTCTTACATAACATTCTCTTGATCCTTTAAGTATTAATTTTATAGTTTTGCACTAAGAGATGAAGTTCTGTCATTTTAGCTTCCAATTTCTTAAAGCAGACAGAAATTATATTCAGATATCTACCTACTTTTATAAGATCTCAGGTAGCTAGAGCAAGAGCTAAACCTAGATGCATGTGTTTTATGATACATTTTGTAGAGAAATCAATAGAAAATACTAGTTCTAAGAAAAGGTCTGATCAATAAAGAATCTTTTTGCAAATTAATCAAATTTTGTTGATAATATATCTGAGATGCCCAGGCTGACCAAGAGCCGGGAGTCAGCCCAAATGACCCACTATCTTAGGATTCTGTCTTACAGGCACCGCTCCACAAATTCCTTTAAAAGATCACTAGATCAGAATGCTCTGGGCCAGAACAAAGGTTTGTAGATATGGGCAGTAACTTCCAAGAACTTCCAGACCTCAAGATAACACAAATAGCATACTTTAGCAACTCAAAACCTCACCTTATCTGACTTTCACTCTCTCCAGCCCCCGCTTCCCTGCTTGTAATACACAATAAAAACCTTTACCCTGCAAGGAGTGGGGGTCCCAACACTGAACTGCTGCTCTGGTGAGGTGTGGTACCCTGGAGCTGGAGCTTTAATAAAGGCTCTTTGTTATTGCATGCGACTTTGGACTCCCTGGTGGTCTTTGGGGAACTCGAACTTTGGGCACAACAATAATAACAAAACAAATATCTGTTATGGTATATCTTAAGTTACTTTTCAACTATTTTCAACAACAGCTTTTGCCAACTTTTCCTTTTACATTTAAAGCTTGGAAAATTTGAGATTACCTCAACTGCTTTCAAATAACTCCTCAGGCTGAAGCTAATACATCACTTGGTGTGTGGACCATATAAAAATAGACTGCTTTTATATAGAGACCCTATAAATTGATATGAGAGAAGGATGTGGAAATCTACACCTGAAGCAATCCCCAAACAATCAACCATTGAAAACCGTATGAGTGTTGCTGTGAGTCAGACTGACTTGAGGCACCTAACAACAACATAAATTGGTATTACTCAACAATTCTAGACAAATGGGCTCCTTGAGAAAGCTTTTCTTTAAGTCCATAGATGTCAAGAGAGCTCTTTAGAAATATAAAATGTATTTCAGTCAAATATATTTCTAAAATGTTACTACCATTTTTTTTCCTCTCTGGAAGCATGAGTCACATATCTGGTAGGACAAAAATAGGTGAAAGATTGAGCACATTCTTGTTTTCTTTTCTTTTTTTCTTTCCTTTTTCCTTTTTTCTTTCCTTTTATCCTTTTCTTTCTCATTACTTGGGGACTGAATCCAGGTCCTAGCACATACTTTGTAAGTGCCCAGCCACTGAGTTCCTCTCCCATCCTCTTTATTTTTTATTTTTTTATTTTTTAAGACAGGGACTTGCTAAAGTATGCAGGCAGGCTGCCTTTGTACTTGAACCTGCAATTCTTCTAACTCTGCCTCCCAATTTGCTGGCATTACAAACATGCATCACCATGCCTGGTTGGAGTTCTTCTTTTTAAAAGGCATCTGTTCTTTACAAACATAGATATTCAAAATACAGTTAAGTCTGGAAGAATTCCCTTCTGAAAACTGTGTGTGTGTGTGTGTGTGTGTGTGTGTGTGAGAGAGAGAGAGAGAGAGAGAGAGAGAGAGAGAGAGAGAGAGAGAGAGTTGGAACAATTCGTAAGTTACTATTTTTGGTACATCAGATGATTCTAAAGCAGACTATATTGCTAAAACATTGCTGAGCATGTTGGCACATGCCTGTAATCCCATCGATTTGGGAGGCAGAGGCAGGAGGATCTCAAATTCCAGAGGCAGTCTACATAATTTAGTGAGACCCTGTCTCAAAAAGTAGAAAAATGGGCTGAGAGTGCACATCAGTGGTACAGCACTTGCAAAGCATGCAAGGGGGAGGCCCTGAGTTCAACTCCCAGTACTGCAAATAAATAAATAAATAAATAAATAAATAATAAATTAAAAAACAGTTAGTATAAATTATATTACAAAAATTACAATGAATTGACTTCTTTTTATATCTCTCACAATTCTCATAACTATATCAAAGATAAGCAACCAGGTTTTGTTAATGTATCAAAACTAGATAATTTCCTTTTAAAAACCAAAAAACTATAATACTAAGTCAATCATAATTGAATAATATTTCTCATTGCATTTATTTTTATATCCAGAAATATTAGTCTTCCCACTTATGGTATGATTATTAAGTACTTTTAACAAATAAATTTTAAGTAAAGGTATGTTGTTATTGTAGTTAGGTGCTGTCAAGTTGGTATTCAACTCATAGCGACCCTGTGTACAACAGGTGAAAACACTGTTACCAGTGTTTCCCTGCTGTTCATAGGGTTTTCAAGGGTGAATTGATTTTTGCGAGTGGGCTACCAGGTTCTTCTCCCAAGCCTACAGCACCTGGTGTTCCCAGGCAGTCTGCCATCCAAGTACTAACCAGGCCCTACCCTGTTTAGCTTCTGAGATCTGAGGGGATCTGATGCCACAGGGCTACGGCTGCAGGCCAAATAAAAGTATAAATCAATATAAATCAAAATCAAGTATTTTATATTTGGTACTTAAATAATGCATATATTGAGACAGTGATTTTTGTGTGATACAACTTAAAGAAGCCCAGGCCCGATCTCGTTTCTGTAACAGTGATAGCTATATGCTGAGGCCAATAACTATTATAAAATAAAGTGAGGCACTGGCAAAACTTTACTGAACTTAAGCTGTTATGTTAGTTAAAATAGAATTGCAATTGATTAAGAAATACATGTACAAAAAGAACAAAATAAAATTAATAATAAGTGATCTTTAAATAAGTGGTTATGTGACTTTTTTCTGTTGTGTAAAAATTATTTATTGAGTATACTACAAATATATCATGGAGGAAAGTGATAATTCACTTATTTTTGTTTCTGTTTTAGAGAGAATCAGGCACACATACACATGAGTCCACATAGCATTCCCTCCTCAGAACATATTAAGATTCTTTACTAGTAAGCTACAGAAGCAGCAGCAAATGATGGAACCATCTCACACAGAATACAATATACCCTGAAAGGATCATTTCCCACTCATTTTCTACATTCTCCCTCCCTCTAACACGCCCCATCCACTAATAACCAACACTACTTTCAACTTCTGTGAGGTCAACTTTCTAAGATTCCACATATGAGTGACATCATGTGATACTTGCCCTTCTGTGTCTGGCTTAGTTTGGTTAAATAATGACCTCCAGTTTCATCCATATCATTACAAATAATAGGATTTCTTATTTTTTATGAATTAAAAGTATTTCGTTCTCTATGTGTACCACATTTTCTTTGTCAATTTGCTAGTTGGCGAATAATTACATTGATTTCATATCATGGCTACTTTGAAGAGTGTTTCAGTGAACATAGGAGTACAGATTTTTCTTAGACATACTGATTCTTTTTTGCTTTGGAGATACACCAAGAAGGAGGATTGCTAGACCATAGGGTAGTTTTATTTCCATTTTTGAGAAAACTTCATACTGTTTTCCCTAATAGCTATAGAAATATACATTCTCACCAAGAGTGTACAAGTGATCCCTTTTTTCCCCCATATCCCTTCCAATAATTGTTCTCTATGGGTTAAATCATATTTCACTCATAAGTCTGAAATTGATCAGAATGATTAGAATTATTTGAGTTATTAGTGAAGTACTTGGAGAAAACAATTAGTCAAAAGGAAACATAAGAAAAGGTTGTGGAATCATGAATATCCTGCTGTAATTGAAAATTTGGACTTGAGAAATATATAGTATTAAATTATACTTTAAGAAGAGTTGAGAATGACATATGTCTCTAAGGATTTTGGATTTGAGTCTCCCATCCATTGTTAAGCTTGTCCTTTAATTTGAATTACGTGATATAGATTTTAGAAAATAGTAATGTATGGACTCTGTTGGGCCAAATAACCTACCATTTCCGAGATTAGGCTGAAGCATTATTGATTTCTTTCCTTTTCATAATTTTTCCCAAAATATTTCAGATTAAAGTAAAAAGGAGATGGTGAACCACTTCTTTCAGGAAAGAAAAAATCTAAAATATGCATTGTATTATGACATTAAATGCTTATGTAGATTTAATCATTTATTCTGGCAGGTTTTTACATAGGAAAGCTAAAATAATAGTATTATTCTAACTGAAGAATGAGAATTAAATACTAATATTATTTTTATCTGTTTGTACCCATACATTTATATTTCTTGAAGACTAATAATATAGTAAACCTGCAGTTGTACCACCGTGGCGTCAGATCCCATCAGATCTCAGAAGCTAAGCAGGGTCAGGTGTGGTTAGTACTTGGATGGGAGACAACCTGGGAACAGGGAACACCAGGTGTGAAAGGCTTGGGAGTAGGACACGGAACCCACTCTATAAACAATTAGCCATTGAAAACCCTGTGAATAGCAGTGCAGTAACAATACTGTTTCACGTGTTGTACGTAGGGTCACTATGAGTTGGATACTGACTGGAAGGCACCTAACAACAACAACAACAACAACAATAATACAGTGACCAAGCATTTTGAATTGATCTGGATAAAACTCTTATAAAGGGAGGCATATACAAAGATTTGAGTTATTTTAAAGAAATAAATAACATAGTGATAATACATAGTTGTATCAAGTTTGTGATAATACAATGTTATCTTTTATATATCAAGAGCTTGTGATATATAGAAGGACAAAATATGAGTTCTACCTAGAATACAGATACTTTAGAAAATAAACATTTTCATCCCTTGACAATAAAGCAGTTTTTTAAATAAGTCAGTTTGGCAACAAACAATAGGAAACATTGTGTCTACTTCAAAATATATCATTCTTTTTATTATTTTACAGCATTTCTTTACCACTAAATTATAGGTGGGCTAGGGTTTAATTCATTTGGTAGAGTGATGCTCTGTGCTCTCTATGGCCCTGAGTTTAATCCCCAGCACTGCAAAAATGAGAGAAGGACTGGGCAGCCCACCCCCAAAACAATCCTGTAAACAATCAGCCATCAAAAACTCTATGAGTACTAGAGAAGCATTGAGGTAGTGCTGGGCATGGCACAGTGTTGGGAAATATTTTGTTCTGTGTGTGTAGGGTCACTATTAGGTGAGCAAATTACAGGTATTCACCTAAGAAGGCTTATTTGCTAATCTATTTCCTTAAGATAGAATATAATATTTGTAAAGTTAGGCTTAGTATCTCATCATTATTACATTTTGTCTAATATCATAATATAATTGGTTGAATAAAATTGACACACTATTATAACTTTAAAAATTATATTATAGAGATGGAAAAAATCTGTTTTGGCTGCTATTATATTTTGTATACATACATATATATATATATACATAAATATACATGTATGTTCTTTTTATCCTTACTAATAAATAAAAATTACCTTTGAAAACCTTTCTACTGATGATGTAGCTCAGTAATAAAGTACTTGCATAGCATGCAAGAGGCCTTGAGTTTGCTCACCTGCACACCCACACACATAAACAAAATAAAACAAAATCTTTCTCAAGAAATATATCTTGCATATGTATATTACATGTATTATATACATTTCCTATGTAGTTTAGAAATAATTTAATGTGAATCATTGTGATACTTATGACAAATTCCAGTCCATTATAAGATGATTTATTATTAAAGGATCCAAAAGCCCTAAAACCAAACTGTGTTGTCATCAGAGTCACTTAGTGACTACTACCATTTATTATGGGCTGGGATTTAGCTCAGTTGGTACAGCACTGTGCTGCAGTCTCTGAGGTCCCAAGTTCAATTCCCAGCACTGCAAAAAATG
This sequence comes from Pedetes capensis, assembly GCA_007922755.1. Lineage (NCBI taxonomy): Eukaryota > Metazoa > Chordata > Mammalia > Rodentia > Pedetidae > Pedetes > Pedetes capensis. The sequence continues at coordinate 16,638 of VMDO01010629.1, read as the reverse complement.
GGAGAAGGGCCTGGCAATCCACTCCCAAGGCAACCCCGAAACTGTCAGCCATTGAAAACCCTATGAGGATCACTATGAGTCAGATACCGACTCGATGGCACCTAACAACAACAACAACAACCATTATTATTGTGTACTTTTATTATTGCTCAATTGCCAGTTTTTATTTTCCTGTCTTTTAATGATTATACAACTAGAATTTCAAAAGCATCTTATTAAGATATTGATTTAGGGTAAGTATGTCTTTGGGTAGATACTCCAGAGGCATTACTCTGAAAAAACTGAATTTAACCTGTGCAGAAAAATTGCTGCCTCAAATGATAGAAGCAGACACTACTTCACCATCTCCCACAAGAAATAACTCAAAATCATAGGGAAATTGTCTATAATAAAATAGATGGATAGAAGATAAGTAGCTAGATAGACAGGTGTAGAGGAGAGAGAAAGAGCAAGAGCAAGAGAGAGCTTTTAAAAACAGTAGGTATGGGTCTTTATCATATAGTAGAAACTATATGGAGTCTATGAGAAAAGAAAACAGGTGAGATATGATTGAAGAAGCAAAAGTATAACTGTACAGGTATATGTTGTTGTTGTTGGTAGGTGCTGTTGAGTGGAGTCCTACTCATAGCAACCCTATGTACAGCAGATAGAAACACTTCCCAATTATGTGCCAGGCACATGATAATATTTATGTTTAAGCCCATTGTTTCAGACACTGTGTCAATCCACCTGGTGGAGGGTTTTCCCTTTTTGCGTTGACCTGCCACTCTTCCAAACATGATGTCCTTCTCCAGGGATTGATCTCTCCTGACTACATGTCCAAAATATGTAAGACACAGTCTGGCCATTCTTGCTTCCAAGGAGCACTCTGGTTGCACTTTTTCTAGGACAGATTTGTTGGTTCTTTTGGCAGTCCATGGTATATTCAATAGATGTGTCTAGTACCACAATTCAAAAGCATAAATTCTTTTCCTATCTCTCTTGTTCAATGTCCAGCTTTCACAACCATATGATGCCACTGAAAATACCATGGCATGAGTGAGACGCACCTTTGTCTTCAATGTGACGTCTTTGCTTTTCAATACGCTAAAGAGATCTTTTGCCACAGCATTTCCTAGAGCAATGCGTCTTTTGATTTCTTCACTGCTGCTTCCACAGGTATTGATTATAGAGCCAAGCAAAGTAAAATCTTGGACAACCTCAATCTTTTCTCCATTTATGGTGAGGTTGAATACTGACCCAATTGTAAGGATTTTTGTTTTATTGATGTTTTGTCATAACCTATATTGAAGGCTATGCTCTTTAATCTTCATCAGTAAATGTTTTAAATCCTCTTCACTTTCAGCAAGCATAGTTGTGTCATCTGCGTAATTCAGGTTGTTAATGTGGCTTCCTCTAATCCTGATGCTTCATTCTTCCTCAAAAAGTCCAGCTTCTTGGATCATTTGCTCAGCATATAAATTGAAGAGATATGGTGAAAGTATACAGCCCTGATGCACACCTTTCTCAACTTTAAACCAGGCAGTGTTTCCTTGTTGTATTGGAACAACTGCCTCCTGGTTCATGTATAGATTCCTCGTGAGTACGATTGTTGTTGTTGTTGTTGTTGTTAGGTGCCGTCGAGTCGGTATCCAACTCATAGCGACCCTCATAGGGTTTTCAATGGCTGACTGTTTCGGGATTGCCTTAGGAGTGGATTGCCAGGCCCTTCTCCCAAAATGACTATAAGGACAATTTTGTAATAATTTATATATCATTGTTGTTAGGTGCTGTCAAGTCGGTATCCGAGTCATAGCGACCCTCATAGGGTTTTCAATGGCTATTTTGGGATTGCCTTGGGAGTGGATTGCCAGGCCCTTCTCCCATTTTTGCGGTGCTGGGAATCGAACTCAGGATCTCAGAGATTGCAGCGCAGCGCTCTACCAACTGAGCTAACTCCCAGCCCACCGTGAGTACGATTAGGTGCTCTGATATTCCCATTTTTCGAAGTATATGGGTTTCAATGGCTACTTGTTTCAGGAGTAGTTCCCAGGTGCCTACTCCCTAGTCTGTCTTAGTCTGGAAGCTCAGCTGAAACCTGTCCACCATGGGTGACCCTGCTGGTATTCTGTTATACCAGTGGCATAGTTTTCAGCCTCATTGCAACACACAAGCCCCCAGAGTGCCCCAAACCGACACACCTGTGGGGGATGGGTATATGAGAGGATTATTAATGAAGGTATATGTACCACAAAGTGTTTTCTGTGTTACAAAAGAATGGTTACTGGAGCAACAATCATCTAGATAAACCAATTGATTGAGAGCTTTGTTATTGTAATAGCAATGTCCAGGCAATTCATTCCCAGATATTTACCAAGATCTTTTATTATGGGAAGCAATAATGAGAATACTGCCCCTGAGAAACAGAGAGTTTAGGTTGACAATAAAGATTAGTAGGGATCTGGGTGAAACAAGGAATATGTAGGACCAGAATCCAACTGTTCAAATTGCTTTTCTTCAGCAACTTATGTCCAACCTTATTTGATGCCTAAAATGTCGAAATTTATGTGCTCCATTTCCCTTTTGAAAATTTCTAATTTTCCTAGATCCATATTACATACATTCCATTTTCCAATTATTAATGTGTGTTTACAGTTATTCCTTCTCACTTTGAGTCATGCTGAAGTCTCAAGTACAAAAGTAGTCTGGAAACAGAATTCCTTCTTTCTCCACAGACTTCAGGATTTTCAATTAAGGTCAGTTGCCTAGTAAAGAACACAGTTTGTCTCGTTAAAAGTAGGACCTTCTGTGCAGTCAGAGCTGAACCTACTTTGAAGTATTTCAGACTGTCTGAATTCTATGGTTCTTATTCTATGCAATTGCAAAAGTGTTACTTAATAAACTGTACCGTACAGGGTAGTGAAAAATAGCAACAGATCATATGTGGGAAAATAAGTTTTGGAAAAGCCTATGGCAATTAATATCTATTGTTATATTTCAAAAAATATTTTTTTACAGTATAAAACCATATTAGCTTCAAAGCCCTATATTCTGGGTCTAAAAGAAATCATTTACATAAAATTTACCTTTATGGATTTTTTCCAATCCATTGTTATTCTATGATATTTCTATATTGAATATTAGAGTCTAAACTAATAAAAGTCTAATGGATAATAAGACAGATTTTGTATTTCAACTGGTAAATCTTTTCTGTCTTGTGTTCAGCTTATGTCAAGTAGATGTTCCTTTTGTTTTCTCTGTGTTATTCTAGTATGCTTCTTTCATGAGAAACTGTGTTTAAATGTATGTCTCATTAAAATACCCAATATGTGCATGTGTGAGCATTAATGTACATTGGATGGTGTCTTCTCTCAGTACTGATACTATGTAAAACAACTACAATATAATACAAAATTCAAGGATTCTTTTTGCTTGATTATATGAAATTTATAGAATCATGGGAAAGTTTTTCAGTTACCTTTTGCCTCTCTATTGCTGCATTCAAAAGCCATATAATCAAAGTTGAAAGCACATTCACATACACACACACACAGAGCCACATATTAACAGCTGTGATACTTGAATGATGTAAAACTCTTCTTACTCATCTCTAACTACAACTTAATATGCAGTGATCAACCTTTCATTAGCCATCTTCTCTCCTACTCTCCCAGGGCTCTGGTAACCCCCGTTCTATTCTGTTTCTATGTGATCAACCTTTTTAGATTATATCAATGTGCGAGATTATGAAGTAATTATTTTCCTGTTCCAAGTTTGTTTCATGAAAAATGAAGATCAGATGGGATTGGATTCCAGGGTGGTATGACTGTAGGCTGTCAGATGTATAGTTTGCAAATATTTCTCTCATTCTGTAATTTGTCTCTTCCCTCTGTTGTTTCTTTTGCTTTGCAGAGCCTGTTAGTTTGATGTGATCCCATTTGTAAAATTTTGCTTTTCCTTCCCATCCTGTAGGAGACTTGTCTAAAAAACTAAGGGGGGACTTATCTGTGCAATGTACAATGAAACGCTTATACAGAAGTGTTACAATGAAATGTATGTCAGAATGAAACACATTAAGCTATACATTCAAAATTTCCAATTTAAAAAAATCCTTGACAATTCCAATTTCCTGAAGCATTACCCCTTTTAGTGGGTTCATAGTTTCTGTTGCTACATTTGAATCTTTAATTAAATTTTAGTTGATTTTCATAACAGGTGAGAGACAGAGGTCTAGTTTCAGTATTCTGTATGTGAATATCCATTTTTCCCAGCACCATTTATTAAAAAGACATGCTTATTCCAATGTGTGTTCTTAGCACTTTTGTTGAAAATCAGTTAGTTATTACAGAGGCGTGCCTGCAATCACAGCAGTCAGGAGGCAAAGGTGGGAAGATTGTGAGTTTCAGGCCAGTCTGTTCTATGTATTGAGTTTCAGAACAGCCTGGGCTGCATAGTGAGGCTATGTCTCAAAACCCAAAAACCAAATCCAAAATAAAAACATAAACAAAAAGTAGTTATAGATATGAGAGGCTACTTTTATGCTCTGTATTCTTTTCCATTGGTTTGTGTCTGAATTTATGCCAATACTATGCTGTTTTGTTTACCACAATTTTATAGTATATTTTGAAAGCCTATGGTAAAATGCCCTCCTGCATTAGTCTTTTTCCTTAAGGTCATTGTTTTTGTCATTGGTTATTCAGGGTGTTTTTTGTCATTCCATATAAATTTTAGGATTGTTTCCCCTGCTTCTGTGAAGACTATCATTTGTATTTTCACAAGGATTACATTGAATCTGTTCATTTTTTGAGGTAATATGGAAATTTTAATAATATTGATCCTTCTGATTTTGAAAACATAATCTTTCCATTTTTTTGCATCCTCTTTAATTTCTTTTATCAATATTATACTTTTCATTTTAGAGATTTGATTGTTGTTGTTAGGTGCCTTTGAGTGGAGTGTGACTCATAAATACCTTCATAGAGTTTTCAATGGCTGATTTTTGTAGAATTTTTGGGAGTGGATCACCATGTCCTTCTGTCATTTTTATGGTGCTAGGGATTGAACCCAGGTCCTCAGAGAGTGCAGAGCAGCACTCTACCAGCTGAGCTAAACCCCAGCTCAAAGATTTGATATATTTAATTAAGTTTATTTCTTTGTAATTTTCTTTTTTGGAGCTTTTTAAAATGAGATTGCTTTCCTATTTCTACTTCAGATGATTTGCTGATGCCATGTAGCAGGGCTGCTGAGTTTTGTATGTTGTTTTTATATCCTGCACCATTGCTTAATTCATTTAAAATAATAATAGTTATTATTATTATCATCATCATCATCATCATCATCATCATCATCATCATTACTTGGTTCTGAGGGGTTGAAAACAGGATCTTGTGCTAGCCAAGTGCTCTACTGCTGACCTATGCCCCGATCCCCTTTTTAAACTTTTATTTTCAAACAGGGTCTCATTTAGTTGTGCAGGCTGCTTCTGGACTCAAACTTAGGATCCTCAGATTCCTGAGCAGTTAGGATACCAGAAGAGTACTATGGCACCTGGCTTAATTCATTCATTATTGTAAGGTTTTTAGTAGAGTCTTGGGGTTTCTGTGTATCTGTCATGTCATCTGCAAAAAGTGACAGTTTTATTTCCTCTTTTACAATTGGATACCATTTATTTATTTATTTATTTACTTATTTATTTGTTTTTGCCTGATTGCTATGGCTAATACTTCCATTACTATGGTGAATAAAGGCAGTGCAAGTGGAGAGCCTTATCCAAAATTCTATGGAGAAAATTTTCAATTTTTTCCCATTAAGTATATCGTTAGCTGTCAGCTTAGTGTATTTCACCTTTATTATTTTGAGGTACATTCCTTTTATGTCTACTTGTTTATTATGAAAGAAGTTTGTGTGTGTGTGTGTGTGTACACACACACACACACACACACACACACACACACACACAATTTTTTAAGGCATTTCTCACTGTGTATCCCAGGCCGACCTGGAACTTGCTATGTAGATAAGGCTGGCATTGAATGCCTACCTCAGCCTCCAGAGTGCTGGGATTAAAAGTGTGCACCACCATACCTGGGTTAAGGATGTTGAATTTTAGCAAAAGCCTTTCTTAATCTATGGAGAAGATCATGTGGTTTTTATTTTTCCTTATGTTTATATGGTCTATCAGATTCATTGATTTGCATATGTTGGAGCATACTTGCTTCCTGGGATGAATCTCACTTGATTATGGTAAATAATACCTATTTATTTATTTATTTATTTATTTTGGGAGAAGGACCTGGCACTCCACTCCCAAGGCAATCCCAAAAAACAGGCAGCCATTGAAAACCCTGTGAGGGTTGCTATGAGTCGGATACCGACTCGACAGCACCTAACAACAACAACAACAACAATTTATTTATTTATTTATTTATTCATTAATATTTATCTATGTATGTCATCCTAAGGCCTCATACATGCTAGGCAAGCACTCTCCCACTTAGGTACATCCAAAACTAAATAATATTTTTAATGTGTTGTTGGATTCATCTACTAGTATTTTGTTGAGGATTTTTACATCAACATTCACTAAGAATATTGGCAAGTAGATTTTTTTGTTGTTGTTATTGTGGGCTTGCCTGGCTTTGGCGTCACAATAATTCTGCTCTCATATTTCATGTTTTGGAAGTATTCCTTGGTTTCAATTTTAGGAGGTTCCTAGGTTTCAATTTAAGAAGTCTGGGTACTAATTAATCTTTAAACATTTGGTAGAACTCATAGTGAAGCCATCAGGTCCTAGACTTTATTCTAATGACAGACTTTTTATGACTGATTCAATATTGTTATTTGTTATTAGTCTATTCAAGTTTTCTATTTATGAGTCAATCCTAGTAAGGTATACATGAGGAATTTGACCATTTCTTATTGATTATCATATTTGCTGGTTCATAATAATCTCTAATGATTATTTTTATTTCTGCAAAGTAAATTGTAGTATCTTCCTTTTCATCTCTGAATTTTTTGTGTTTTCTTTCTCTTTCTCAGTGTACCTAAGAGCTTGCTTTTTTTTTTTAAAGCATTTGAAAGAACCAGCTCTTTGTTTCACTGATCTTTACTACTGATTTTTTGCTCTCTACTTCATCTACTCATGCTTTGGTTTTTATTATTTATCTCCTTCTTACTAATTTTATGGTTGCTTTTAAATCAGTAAGTTTTATTCCTTCTGAGGTTTTCTTATTAACACCTCTGTCTCATAATTTGAATAACTTTCTTTAGAATTTCTAGTAGGACAGGTATAGTGGGCATATATTTTCTCAGGATTTTTTGTGTGTGGAAAACAGATGATAAGTGAAATAATAAATTTCTTTTTGCATTTACTATAAATTTATCTGGGTAATGAAGGTAATTTTTCTAGCTGGATGCAATAGGGCATGCTTGTCATTCCAGCATCTAGGGAGGCTGAGGCAAAAGAATCACAAGTACACGACCAAAGACAGCCTGCATAACTTAGAAAGACGTCTCAATAATAAAATATGGGGTGGGGTGTGGTTTAGTGGTAGAGCACTTGCCTAGCATGCATGAGTTTCTAGGTCCAATCCCCATTACTGGTAAAAAAAGAAAGAAAGAAAGAAAGAAAGAAAGAAAGAAAGAAAGAAAGAATAAGAAAGAAACAAGATACTTTTTTCTTAAAATAAAAATTAAAGATGTATGTTCTAAACATGAATGAAGAAATAAAGACAAATATATAGATATACAGTGGTATTCCCAAGTTAGTATTTAATAAAGATTTTTGAAAATCGTAGAGTAAAACAAATTATTTTTAAAGTTAATATAAATTTCAAAGTATTTGGAATATCCTTGAGTGAGAACTTATCATCAGCAAGGAATGGAGACATTAGCTAATTCTACTCACTTACCTAAAATAAGCTCTGTATAAAATAATTTCAAATGTATTAAATATTTTTGCTATGCCTATAAAAAAATCTAATCTGTGTCATTGCTGTCAGAAAGGCAGCCCAATTTTAGATTTTTAATAGATGTCCTATAAAAAGTAATTTAAAAATTCATATTAATTTATTTTTAAAGTAAAATTTATTCAAAATGCATAGTGTAAAATTGCTGTGAAGTTAATCAGCCTTAGAGAGAAATCCATTTTTTAAGCCGGGTGCCGTGGTGCATGCCTGTAATCCCAGTGGCTAGGGAGGTGGGGGCAAGAGGATCACAAATCCAAGACCAGAGACAGTCTGCATAATTTAGTGAGACCCTGTCTCAAAAAGTAAAAAAATGGGCCAGCACTTGCAAAGTATGCAGTCTTGAGGCCCTGGGTTCAACCCCCAATACTGCAAAAAACAAAAGAAAGAGGAGTCCATTTTTTAATTTCTAATTTGATATATATAAAGAAAATCAATTAAATTATATGAATTCCAACTTTAAAACTGATTATTTTGTTTTATACTGAGGCAAAGTTCCTAAAGTAAACATTGTTGTTGTTGTTGTTGTTGTTAGGTGCTGTAGAGTCGGTATCCAACTCATAGCGACCCTCATAGGGTTTTCGATGGCTGGCTGTTTCGGGATTGCCTTGGGAGTGGATTACCAGGTCCTTCTCCCATTTTTGCAGTGCTGGGAATTGAACTCGGGACCTCAGAGACTGAACCGCAGCACTCTACCCACTGAGCTAAATCCCAGCCCCCTTTTAATACATGAAGTTGAATTTTTACTTATTGAATTATTATTAATTAGTTAACATTTTTTGCAGTACTGGGGAGTTAAACCCACGACCTCACCCATGCCTTTGCCAGCACTATACCACTGAGCTCCACCTCCAGATGACTTTATACTTTTTCCAAATTTTGAAACGTTGTTTCAGTAAATTATGCAGGCTTCTGCTGGCCTTGAAGTCCTGATAATCCATCCTCTCCCTCCCCATGTTGCTGGGATTGGAAGCGCATGCCACTGCACCCAGCTTGAATTAGAATTTTTATAAAGAAAAAATCAAATGTCTATGATGATGCCTTAATAATTTTTCTGTACTTTCTCTACAGCAAGTGATGAGGTTTCTCTATTACTAGATTGGTATTAAAATCTATCTTAAGGAATGAAAATACAGAATAGTAATTGAACTGTGTTGAATATCAAATCTGTGTTTTTTACTAATCAATTATTAGTAATGCAAGGAAAGTTTATTGAAATTACATGGAACTATTAAAGTTACCTTTTTCTATCTAAATTTTAATAGAAATTTAACATTTGGTCACTCTATAATTAATAATCTGGATAAAATATAGTTTAGTATTTTAAAGAGTTGTGACAAAATAGTTACTTTACTATTAAACAGAAAATAAATATTTGTTTACCTACTGAATATGAGATAAATGAAACCTGCATTTTGATTTAGAAACAAAAAACTGGAGATAGATATTAAATAAAATTTCAAAAACATGTTTTTCCGTGTATTTTTTCTATCACTACTCTTTCCTCATAAGAGGAAAAAATTTGGCTTTTTTGTGTCTAATAGAGAATGATTATGTTGGAACAGTGGCAAATTACAAAGTGAGTGAATTCCTAGAAAGAGTAAGGTTGAAAAGTGTTTGGTATATATGATTACCACTTTATTTACATTTTTATTGAGTGTACACTATTGGCACCTAACAACAACAACAACATTGTTGTTGGTAGGTCAGTGTTGTTGAGTCAGTTGTTGAGTCAGATCTGACCTATAGTCAGTGTTGTTGAGTCAGTTCTGACCTATAGCAACCCTATGTACAACAGAACAAAACACTTCCTTATTCTGTACCAGGCACAAAATCTTATGTTTAAGCCCATTATTGCAGACATTATGTCAATCCATCTAGTTCAAGGTTTTTGCTTTTTTTCATTGACTGCCACTCTCCCAAACATCCTTCTCCAGGGATTGGTCCTTCCTGATCACATGTCCAAAATACATAAGATGCAATCTAACTATTTCTTTCCAAGGAGCACTCTGGTTGCACTTCTTCCAGGACAGATCTGTTGGTTTTTTATACAGTCCATGATATATTCAATATTCATCTCCAGCACCATAATTTCAAAGGCATCAATTCTTCTCTTGCTTCCTTTATTTAATGTCCACTTTTCACAACCAAATTATGCAACTAAAAATACCATGACATGAGTCAGGCACACCTTCTTCTTCAATGTGATATCATTAATTTTCAACACTTTATTTTTTCTCCCTGTATTGGTAAAAGTTGGTGGGGTACAAAGTAATACAGCATTGGCTTTTTCCATTATGCAACTATTACATCATATTTGGTTATACTTTTATTAACTTACAAGGTTTTTGGAAGCTTTTGACTAATAGGTTGTAAAACTTTTATGGATATTTGGGTTATGTTCCCTATTTTTCCCATGTACTCATGAAGTTGTATCATTTACATTGAGATTATCCTTGCCACCTTTATCACTTTACATTGTTTCTCCTCCCTATCCCAATTTCTGCAATTTAAAGAGGTCTTTTCTCACAGCTTTCCCCAATGCAGTACATCTTTTGATTTCTTGACTGCTTCTTCCTCCATGTGTGTTGATTATAGAACCAAGTAAAGCAAAATCTTGGACAACTTCAATCTTTTCTCCATTTATCATGAAGTTGCTTAGTGACTCAATTGCTATATATATATATATATATATATATATATATATATATATATATATGTCCTGCAGCGGTAGCCCTGTGGCAACCGATCTCGTCAGATCTCGGAAGCTAAGCAGGGTCGGGGCTGGTTAGTACCTGGATGGGAGACCGCCTGGGAACACGAGAAGCTGTAGGCTTGAAAGAAGGACGTGGAACCCCCCCCCCCCAAAAAAAACAATCTGCCATTCAAAACCCTATGAACAGCAGAGAAGCACTGACAATAGTGATTCCCCTGTTGTACAGAGGGTCGCTATGAGTTGGATACTGACTGGACAGCACCTAACAACAACAACAACTATATATATATATATATACATATATATATTGTTGTTGTTGTTGTTAGGTGCCGTGGAGTTGGTATCTGACTCATAGCGACCCTCATAGGGTTTTCAATGGCAGACTGTTTCGTGTTTCGGGGTTGCCTTGGGAGTGGATTGCCAGGCCCTTCTCCCATTTTTGCGGTGCTGGGAATTGAACTCGGGACCTCAGAGACTGCAAGGCAGCGCTCTACCAACTGAGCTAAATCCCAGCCCATATATATATATATATATATATATATATATATATATATATATATATATATATATATTTATTTATTTATGTAGGGGTGCAATCCATACTAAAGGCTGTGTTCTTTGATCTTCATCAGTAAATGTTTCAAATCCTCTTCACTTTCAGCAAGCAGAGTTGTGTCATCTGCATGATGCAGGTTGTTAATGAGTCTTCCTCCAATCATGATGCCACATTCTTCTCAGATTATTTGCACTGAAGAAGTATGATGAAAGGATACAGCGCCAATGCACACCTTTCTTGATTTTGAGCAAGGCAGTGTTTCTTTATTGTATTTGAACAACCACCTCCTCGTCCATATATAGATTCATCATGAGAGCGTTTAAGTGCTCTCATATTCCCATTCTTCACAATGTTATCCATAATTTGCTATGATCTGCAGAGTCAAATGCCTTTACATAGTTGATAAAGCATAGATATCTTTCTGGTATTCTCTCCATCTGACATCAGCAGTGATATCACTGTTTCCCTGCCCTCTTCTGAATCTGGCTTGATTTTCTGGCAGTTCCCTGTCTATATACTGCTACAGTTGCTTTTGTATGATCTGTAGCAAAATTTTACTTGCATGTGGTACTGTTTGATAGTTTCCACATTTGGTTGGATCCCTTTTTTGGGAATAGTCACAAATATGGATCTCTTCCAGGCAGGTATCTACTTTCCAAATCTCTTGGCATAAATGAATGAGTACCTCCAATGCTGCATCTGTTTGTTGAAACATTTCTGTTGATATACCATCAACTTCTGGAGCCTTTTGTTTCACCAATTCCTTCAAGGCAGCTTCCACTTCTTCCTTCAAAACCATTGGTTCCTGATCATATGCAGTCTCTTGAAATGGTTGCTCATCCACATATTTCTGGTATAAAGACTCTGTGTATTCCTTCCAACTTCTTTTGATATTTCCTGCATCATATAATATTTTCCCTGTAGAATCCTACAGTATTGCCACTCAGAGCTTGAATTTTTTCTTCAATTTCTTAAGCTTGAGGAAAACAGAACATGGTAGGTAGTATACATAAAACTTAAACAAAGTATACTTAACTATATGAATTTTGACAGAAAGCTAAATTTAACTATAATCTTCATCCACATATAGGTAAATTTAAATCAAAGAGCTTTACAGAGATTCCAATGAAAGTGTGTGATAATTATTGTACAGAAATAAAACACAATATTTACAGTGTTTTCATTTAGGTGATTGTATTTCTTTCCATATCTCTATGGTTTCCCCATAAATGATAAATATTTACTTTTTTGAATTAAATATTATCACACAAAGAAGCTAAAAACAAATCAACAGGAATTGAGGTATAAAGGCTAATGATAATGAATTGCATACTGATTTGCTTCTATTTTAGTATTCTTGGATTAATCTATATCAGTATAGGAATATACATATTCATAGATTTGATTCAAATATTTTAATTTTGTTTCTTGATCTTATTTTCTTGTGGTTTCTAGAAAGATCAGAACAGAGCTCAGTACAAATGAGCTAGCAGAATAATTTTGAATAAAAGCAAGATAAAAGCCAGGTGCTATGGTGCAGTTCTGCTTATAATCCCAGCTACTCCAGAGGCAAGAGGATCATGAGGTCGAGACCAGAGGCAGCTTGTGAAACTTAGTGAGATATTGCCTTAAAATAAAAATGAAAAAAAAAATGAGTGAGAGTGAAGCTCTGTGGTAGAGTGATTGCCTAGCATGTGAAATCCTGGGTTCAACCCCCCAGTATTGTGAGGAAAACAAAACAAACTAAAACAATAACAAAAAACCATCCTGGCTACTGTGGCATGCAATACTCTCAGGAGCCTGAGGCAGAAAGATCTCTGGTTTGCTCTCAGAAGCAGCTTGTACATCTTAGTGAGACCCTGCCTCAAATAAAAAAATAAAGGAACTGGGAGTACATCTCAGTGGTAGAGGACTGGCCAGCATGTGTGTGACCCTGAATTCAACCCCTAGTACTGAAAATAAATAAATAAAAAACAATACAAATGTAATATTTTTCATTCATGATCTTCAAAGAGGAATTTAATGTAATCAGAAAGATAGGTAGTAAATTCCAGAAGAAAAATGTGTCTGCAGTTACTATAGCAATAAAAATATACCACAATGTGGTTTATGACCAGCTAAAAATCCCAATTTTAAACATTCTACTCTCATAAAATGTTAATAAGTACATTTTTTAAATAAGGTAATAAGATGTATTAATAATTGTAAACTCAAGATATTTCCTACAATTGAGAAAATGTCAGTTATCAAACTTGATTAAAATTTCAATTTAATCATTTGTTGAAGTAGCATGTTAAGAAACATAATGTATGAATATCTTAGCTATATTGCTTTTTAAATTACAACTACTATACTTTTCATGATTTTATAAGTTGGTGATAGAAAACAGGCACTTATAACATTAATCATTTCTCCTTAGTTTTTCTCATTTCATTCTGATATATGTGTTAGGGATTATGGTGCTTATTTGTGTTGGAACTGAGTGACAAACTAACCTTGACCTACTTATAATGAAATGTGTTGTCACTCAGGCTCAAGAAGTCATTAAATCTTGACAGCATTGCCTCCTGTCAGCTTTTCCCAAATCCCAACTGAACAAAATGTCCACCAGAATTATGACTTTGTTTCAGTACCTTTTCTTTGGAATGACATCTACACTAATTAAAAGTAACCTACTGGATTTCAGTTATGGCTATCCACAAGCAAATTGTCGGTTTATTAATTGTTTTTTATAGACAAAGCAGCTTTGCTTTGCATGGAAACATCTTCATAGCCAAATGTGGTAGGGAGGAAAAATGGTTCATAAACTCTGAACTTTGGCTTAGTATATTTCTCCCCATAAATTGTGACTCCCTGGCCAATAATCCATTAATCCTAAAAGTAAAAGAAAGCATAAACCATAATATGAATTCAAAGAAAAGTTTTTAAAAGTTTAATTATTTTTATGATGCAAATTCTAAAATTACATGCATTCATAATGATAATCAAAATTTAATACTGCAAGCTTGATCATGAATCTCATTTTAAGCAGATATTTAAATACATGAACAAGGTCTGTATACCAAAGAAAAAAGGATAAGTCAGAAGGATAAAGTGAATTTCAAAAAGAGCAATTTAAGTAAATTTACCATTCTTTAGGATCAAAGAGAGATGAAGGAGTTCACAGTGAATGTCTGAGAATCATAAGCAATGCTACAATTTTCATCCATTAGCTATTCTTATATTTTTAAACATAAAAGAACTAGAGAGAAAAACAAAGTAGTTTGAATTAATTCTCCCAGTAGCACTTTAAAATGATTTTTCTGTTCAGACTTCAAATTTAACTTAATATTGTCTGTGATTTGCCTATGAATATAACTAAAAGGCACACGCACAATAAAAGAAAGAAAAGAAAAAAGCTATTAAAATAAAAATGTATTCTTTCTAATAATAGCTACATAAAAGAGAATATATTAATGATTTCTGAATAAAATTGATCTACCACACAAAGTATTATATTTCTTTAACAATGTATTTAAATTTAATGTGTAGGGTACTTAAATATTTCCGTTTTTGTTGAGAGATGACAGCAACACTAAACAAAAATGGGTTTGAATCTCATATGTTAAAAATCAAGTATTTCTTTCATAGCAAAAGAAATATTCAATTACTTAGGAATGTGATTTTAAGTCCTTACTCAATTTTCCAATGATAAATTATTGTTGTTAAATGCCAGTTAGTTAGGCCCAACTCATAGCAACCCTATGTACCACATAGGGTTTTCAATGGGTAATTGTCTTGGGATTGCTTCAGGAGTGGATTTCCATGTCCTTCTCCTATATTTAACAATGTTAGGAACAATTAGATGATCATTTGCTGTGAATTTTATTTTTCTAATAACCAGGATTTTTTTTTGGAGACCTTGCAAATCTATACTGATTCTTAATCATCACAAAATGTTTATCTTACCAAATATACTCATAAGGTAAAATTTCTGATATTGAAGTACTTTTTAAACAGTTCTTGTAAACTATTCCTCTATCACAGTTCTATGTTGGGGAAAGGAAGACAAGAAAGACCTAATATTGACTAGGATTAATGAAAGCTGATAAACTAAGTCATTTAAGAAAGCAACCCTGGTTACTCAGAAGATAATTACATAAGGGTATAAGATTGGAAGGAAAAACAAAGACAAACAAACAGACAAAAACACTTAGAGGAATGCTGTTGTAGTTCAGAGAGAATAATCTATACCTGGTATGAAATAGACTGGGTAATGTTAAATAGGATAAGATGTCAGGATTTGATGATTCACTAGATGTGTTGCAAAGGTGAAAGAGATGGAAGACCAAGGTTCAAATATAACTAACAGGTTAAGGATTGGGTGTTTGGGAGTATAGGTGTTCTTTCTCAGCAATCATTCAGATAAAATACTAGGTGAAAAAGAAAATTGCAAATCAAAATTCTAAATTCAGTTTTAAAAATAAGTCTATGAAGATGCCTGCTTATTAAAATAGAGAGAGAAAATGGATGGGGACACTGGAACAGGGCTTCTTAAAGTATACAATTTTCATGAAAAAATTGCAATCACTATTCTAAGAAATCCATGTTTTAAATATAGCCTTTGGGTAATATGAGTCTGGGATTTAGCTTACTTGGTAGAGTGCATGCTGTGTGTGCTCTGATCCCCTGGGTTCAATCCCCAGAACTGTAAAAATGGAAGAAGGCTCTGGCAGCCAACTCCCAAAACAATCAGCCATTGAAAACCCTATGGATAGCAGAGAAGCACTAACAGTGCCAGGCAGGGTGCAGTGTCAAGGAATGTTTCATTCTGTTGTACATAGGGGTCCCTATGAGTCAGACCTGACTTGTTGGCACCTAACAACAACAAGGGTAACATTAGCAGTTTAATGATATTAAGTATACTAATCCATGAACACAGGATGCATTTTTACTTGATGATGTCTTCTTAAATTTCTTTCATGAATGTCTTATAGTCTTCAGTGTACACTTCTTCTACCTCCTTGGCTAAGCTTATTTATAAGTAGTTTATATTTTGATGTCGTGAATTGAATTCTTTTCCCAATTTTCTTTTTAATGGTTCATTGTTAGTATATAGCAGTACAACTGAGTTTTTGCATGTTGATTTTTGTATCATGTGACTTCATTGAGTTTGTACATTAGTTCTCACAGGTTTGTGTGTATGTATAATTTTCAGTGCTTTCTACATACGGTATCATGTCATTTTCTGACACAAATAATTTTACTTCTTTTTCTCCAATTACACTTTTTTATTTCTTTTACTTGCCGCATTGCTCTGGCTAGGTCTTCTAATACTACATTGAAGAAAAGTGACAGCCAGGAATGGTGACACATGCCTTCAAGCCCAGTGACTTGGGAGGCTAAGTCAGGAAGATCACAGGTTTGAGGCCAGATGCAGCTTG
>VMDO01010628.1:0-70776 GCA_007922755.1 Pedetes capensis | reverse complement strand
GCATAGGCCATTCTGAGTCAGACAGTCATATGGTCTACTATGCTGGGAATGATAAACTAAAGAGAAATGGGGTTGCATTCATCATCAAAAAAGACATTTCAAGATCTGTCATGAAATACAATGTTGTCAGTGATAGAATAATATCCATATGCCTACAAGGAAGGCCAGTTAATATGACTATTATTCAAATTTATGCACCCACCGCTAAGGCCACAAATGAAGAAAGGGAAGACTTCTATCAGCTTCTGCAATCTGAAATCAAACATGCAATCAAGACATACTGATAATCACTGATGACTGGAATGCAAAAGTTGGAAACAAAGAAGGTGGCTCAGTAGTTGGAAAATATGGTCTTGGTGACAGAAATGAAGCTGGAGATCGCACGACAGAATTTTGTCAGACCAATGACCTTTTCATTACAAATACATTTTTTCAACAACATAAATGGAGACTATACACATGGACTTCACCAGATGGAACATACAGGAATCAAACTGACTACATATGTGGAAAGAGACAATGGAAAAGCTCTATACAAAATGTCAAAACAAGACCAAGTGCTGACTGTGGATTAGACCATCACCTTCTCATATGCAAGTTCAAACTGAAGCTGAAGAAAATTAGAATAAGTATACGAGAGCCACAGTATGACCTTGAGTATATCCCACCTGAGTTCAGAGACCACCTCAAAAACAGGTTTAATGCATTAGACACAAATGATAGAAGACCAGAAGAGTTGTGGCATGACATAAAAGATATCATTCAAGAAGGAAGCAAAAAGTTCTTAAAAAGACAAGAAAAAAAGAAAAGACCAAATTACATGTCAAAAGAGACAGTAGAACTTGTCCTTAAATGTCCAGCAGCAAAAGTAAAAGGAAGACATGATGAAGTTAAGGAACTAAACAGAAAATTTCAGAAGGCAGCTTGAGAAGACAAAAACAAACATTATAAGGACATGTGCAAGGAGCTGGAGGCAGGAAACCAAAAGGGAAGAACACACTCTGTGTTTCTGAAGCTTAAGGAAGTGAAGAAAAAATTCAGGCCTCAAGTGGCAGTAGTGAAAGATTCTACAGGGATAATATCAAATGATGCAGGAAACATCAAAAGAAGATGGGAAGAATACACAGAGTCATTATACAAGAAAGAATTGGTAGATGACCAACCATTCCAAGAGGTTGCATAAGAAGAGGAACCAATGGTGTTGAAGGACGAAATGGAAGCTGCCTTGAAAGAACTGGCAAAACACAAGGCTCCAGGAATTGATGGGATACCAATAGAGATGTTTCAACAAACGGATGCAGCACTGGAGGTGTTAACATGTTTATGCCAACAGATTTGGAAAACAGCTACTTGGCCAACTGACTGGAAGAGATCCATATTTGTGCCTATTCCCAAAAAAGGGGATCCAACTGAATGTGCACACTATCGGACAATATCATTAATATCACACACCAGCAAGGTTTTACTAAAGATCATTCAGAAGCGACTGCAGCAGTATATAGACAGGGAATTACCGGAAGGTCAAGCGGGATTCAGAAGAGGGCGGGGAACCAGGGACATCATTGCAGATGTCAGGTGGATATTAGCTGAAAGCAGAGAATATCAGAAAGATGTCTATCTATGTTTTATTGACTATGCAAAGGCATTTGCTTGTGTGGATCACAATAAATTATGAATAACATTTCGGAAAATGGGAATACCAGAACACTAATTGTGCTCATGAGAAATCTGTACGTGAATCAGGAGGTAGTTGTTCAAATAGAACAAGGAAACACTGAGTGGTTTAAAGTTGAGAAAGGTGTGCATCAGGGCTGTATACTTTCACCCTGTCTCTTCAGTTTATACGCTGAGCAAATAATCTGAGAAGCTGGACTTTATGAGGAAGAACGCGGCATCAAGAATGGAGGAAGACTCATTTATAACCTGTGTTATGCAGATGACACAACTCTGCTTGCTGAAAGTGAAGAAGATTTAAAACATTCACTGATGAAGATCAAAGATCATAACCTTCAATATGGGTTATGACTAAACATCAACAAAACAAAAATCCTTACTACTGGGTCAGCAGGCAACTTCACAATAAATGGAGAAAAGATTGAGGTTGTCCAAGATTTTGCTTTGCTTGGTTCTATAATCAACACCCGTAGAAGCACCAGTCAAGAAATCAAAAGATGCCTTGCTCTGGGAAAAGCTGTGGTAAAAGATCTCTTTATTGAAAAGCAAAGATGTGACATTGAAGACAAAGGTGCATCTGACTCATGCCATGGTATTTTCAGTCGCATCATATGGTTGTGAAAGCTGGACATTGAACAAGGGAGACAGAAAAAGAATTGCTGCTTTTGAACTGTGGTGCTGGAAATGTCTATTGAATATACCATGGACTGCCAAAAGAACCAACAAATCTATCCTAGAAGTACAACCAGAGTGCTCCTTGGAAGCAAGAATGGCCAGACTCTGTCTTACATATTTCGGGCATGTAGTCAGGAAAGATCAATCCCTGGAGAAAGACATCATGTTTGGGAGAGTGGCAGGTAAATGCAAAAGAGGAAAACCTTCCACCAGATGGATTGACACAGTGTCTGCAACAATGGGCTTAAACATAAATAAGATTGTTTGCCTGGCACAGAATCGGCAAGTGTTTCGATCTGCTGTACATAGGGTCACTATGAGTCGGACTCGACTTGACGGCACCTAACAATGACGACAACATATATTCTTCATTTATAAAATACATGTATATCCATAAACAAAACAGTATTTGTTTCCTATATTCCAAAAGTATATATAGAAATATACTGTGTATTCTTCTGCAATTTGTTTTTTTGGAAGATACTTGAGGTTTATCCATATAGACAGATAATAGCTCTAATTTCAACAAGCTCAAAGTTAAACCCATTCTTTTACAAATTTGTTAAAAGATTCCTGCCCCCTCCATCTCATTGAACTACAGAATACATTTTAATGCATTTACCTGTGTAATATCAGCAAGAGGCTCTTCATCCTGAACTAACATTTGAGCAAACTGCTGTCCCTGATCTGGACTGATACGCATTACATTTCTCAGCAGAAAGATCCAGTCTGGAGTATAACCAACCTACAAATGGACACAGATTTAAATCCTGCCACAAAGTTTCATTTTTATAGCATTTAAAAGTTTCTTTCTACAATGAAATATAGTTAATATAGAACCACTGGTGAAAACACAACTTCATTTACAATTTAAGATGCTCAATTAGGCCTCCTTGATGACACATTTGAATAGCTATGAAAATTTTATAATTGGGTTATCTGCTGTCAATAAATGACCACTTCAAAAACTTTCTAACATGTGAAAACTTGCCCCTCCTATCTTAAATTCTAATAAGTCACACAGGAGTAATTGTCTCTATTTTTTATTAAGTATGAATTCTACATATGGCAGCTAAAACAGGATTTTTGTACTTTTCTAATTTAAAGTTTAATGAAATTTGCTATAAAAGTAACAAAGGCTAATCTCTCTCTAAATAATTTTAATGAATTTATGTTGAAAATCTGTTTCTTTGAACTCACTTTTTTAGCATATAAAACAATCTTCTGGACTTGACCTGTTTCTGCAAAGCACTGAATAACTTTATTTGGGACATTAGCTCTGAGGTACACACTGAGAGCCAATGTTGGGTCCACAGATTTCACAAGATCACCCAGTTCTTCAGAACATTCCAACTGTCCAAAGGAAAAAGAGATTGGTTAGTGATCTATGAGCTGCTTTATAAATGAGCAGTTGATACCATTTCCCTACAAATAATAACTAATATAGTAGGTACTTGGTTACTCATTTCCTGAAGTATACTATAAAAAAGCAGGGGTTGTGGCTGGTAGACTCTTAATATTGTATTCATAGCTATGTCTCTGTAGAACTCTCCATAACTGAGCTAGGGGTGTGGCTCAGTGGTAGAGTGCTTGCCTAGCAAGCCTGAGACCCTGAGTTTGATCCCCAGTACTGCAAAAGAAAATAAAAAGAACTCTCCATAATTTCTACTTAAATGAGGATAGGAAGCCCAAAACTTCATGCTTTTAGATATTACGAACTGCCTTATTAGGAATCCAACTATATATAGCAAAATCTTACACTACTAACTGCTAATAACATTCAGATATCGTCACATGTTCTTTTTTTTTTTTTTTTTGCGGTACTGGGGGTTGAACCCAGGGCCTCGAGCCTGCATTCTCTGCAAGTGCTGGACCACTGAGCTCCACCTCAGCCCATTTTTTTTTTTACTTTTTGAGACAGGGTTTCGCTAAGTTACGCAGACTGCCTCTGGTCTCGAACTTGCGATCCTCCCGCCTCCACCTCCCGAGCCGCTGGGATTATAGGTGTGTGCCACCACGCCCGGCCGTCACATGTTCTTAATTTTCCAAAAATAATGCAACTACTTTTTTCTTTGGGGTGCTAGAGATTCAACCCAGGGCCTCATGCATACTAGCCAAGTGTTCTACCAGTGAACAACCTTGTCAAACCCAATAATGCAACTTTTAATATTTTAACATAATGTTGTCAAATGATAATCTGATATTGCCAGGTATAGTAGCACATGTCTATAATCCCAGCACTCAGGAGGCTATGGCAGGAGGATCCCAAGTTCAAAGCCAGCATAGGCTACATACAGAGACTGTGTCTCAAAAGATATTAAAGAAGCCAAATAAGGCTTACTATAAAAACCATTATTAAAACTAGGATATAGCCTCTATATCTAAAGGACCAAAGCTTCATCTTCTTGACTTTAGGATTTAAGGGTATAAGGCAGGACACTAATTTTGTAAGGTCAAACAGATAAAAGTTTTGTAATTTATAATTTTTAAATAACACACAAGTAGATACCTGCCCATTATTCAACCTGCCTCACTCAGCTACCTAATCTGGAAATCAGCTTCCTAAAAGTTCCACTTTATATGCTGGAGTTGACTTTTAATGGCAAACGCGAACACTAGCCCTATGACTGATACTCTGTATTGAAAGTAAGAAGTTGTACACATCTTAAATGAACATGAGAACTAATGAAGAGTTGACAAATAACTCTCTTCCTAGAAATGAATCCCATGTGACCATTCACAAAAGAAGGTCATAGTACCCAAAAAACTGTCACTCTGTTACATGGGTCAATTCAGTTACCTTGGCTGCTTCCATCTTCCCTTATCTTAAACAATTAGAAAAGGCCCCAAATACTCACTAGTGTGGCTAGAAACTATTTCTCAGTAGAGTCTCCTGCCAAAGTATCTCAACACTAAAGTACTATTCTTTAGTATTCTGTAGGATTGCCACAGCTGGGTCAAGAAAAAAGGACTCAGTAACATAAAAATACTATCAACGTATACTAATGCTGAAAGGTGTAACATTAACAGTTATTCACTACTCAAGAATGTTTTGTCTATTGGTCTGTTTCTCAGTCAATATTCCAAATAAAAAATAATGTGCTCTAGCCAGGTGTCCTAATGCACACCTCTAATTCCAGCACTTTGGAAGCTGAGGCAGGAGGATTGCCTGTTTCAAAAACAAAAGGTGCTCTAAAAAAACAGTATAAAGAAAAACTAAGTACTGAGCAATGCAAAAGACACAGAGAAATTCTATAGTAAAGAAAGTAGTTAATATTTCCCATTTATAATCAAGTTAAATATTTTTCACTTAACACCAATTAACATTCATTGAAATCAGTGTCAAAAGATATCTCACTGATAGACAGCTTTGCTATCTTAACATATGTATGATCTAATGTTTTATATATGGTCTGGGATTTAGCTCAGTTGGTAGAGTGCCGCTCTGCAGTCTCTGAGGTCCTGAGTTCGATTCCCAGCACTGCAAAAAATGGGAGAAGGATGTGGCAACCCACTCCCAAAGCAATCCCGAAACAATCTGCCATTGAAAACCCTATGAGTTGGACACGACTCAACGGCACCTAACAACAAACAATATTTTATATAACATGCTTTCCTTGAATAGCCAAATATGTTTACTGACAGCAAATACTACAGATTTGATGATACTCTGGAAGTTCTAAAAGTAAATATAAGATACTTATACTGCTGAAACTGTACCGTATCAAGTGTGGAATATAAGAAATAAAACTATATCCCTATGTCCAGATGAATGTTACACATACTAACAGATATGGCTGCATAATGAAACATCTTACATTAAGCTTTTCCTAAAGCAAAAGGATAGTAATGGTCTTCCACATTAGTAGTTCTAATTACCAAACAAGAATCCCAGATTCTATTTAAAAATCTAAGTAAAATCAAGATATCTCATTTCAACATCCATAAAATACATTTTGAACAGGAAAAAAAAGCACACAAGTAATCTATGTTCTTATTCTATTTCTACAAGCAATAAATAACAGTCATTTTGGTGCAGCCCAACCAACTTTAACTTGCTAAAAGGATATTTAATTCCATCAAAATTATGTCAACACAAATTAACATACCTTATCTTCTTTTAACCATTTCTCCAAAAGCTGTTTCCGTCCTTGTTGAAGGACAGGCCTACAAAGCTCTAAGGATTCGTATTTGTTCAGTTGGCCCTGGTCCAAAAGAATTCCAAAGTATTGAAGCAGAGGTGAAGTTTGACCTGGCTGAGCAGGAACACTCTGGAACCGACGGATGGTGTCTGGAGTACGAAGGATTCCCTTTAAGAAGGAGAAATGTCACAGACTCCTCAAAGGTGATCCAAGCATCACACTATTAATTCTATAGGCCTTTTAGGTCAACCTTAAAGGATGATTTGACCTATTAAGTCCGAATTTCAAATCTTCACCATCTGTTTGTAAAGATTTAGTCAGTATCTGTCACATCTCTAGTTCAATGTTATAAAATTACTCAGAAATATACCAACTTAATTATAATAGCAATTTGTAAAAGAACAAGTATAATCATGAAGTAATTACAGTTAGATAGCAAGCCAAGTCCACATTAAATACTAATTTCATAATTAATATTGGTCAGGAATGTAAGGCATTAATTCAATTCAGCATAAACCAAAATAAGGTTGATGGGAATAAATTTGGCCCAATTTCTGATAGCTCCATCTACCACAAATTGGATAGCATCTGTAACTTTTGGAAATAAAATAAGCATCACTTCCGAGGTCATACAGTATTGAACCTAAGTAACTAAACATTGTTATGTGTGTGTAAATCATAGCTTTTTTCTGAGTTTAAAAACACTAATCAAATCTAGAGGTACTAACAAGTAACTGTCACATTCTCCTAAAGGAAAACATAACTTGAAAGTGGTTTTTCTGTGCAAAGATGGATTCTTTTCTAACACTATTAAAAATAGAGAACACTAACATTAATTTGATCATGGCAACTTCATTTTCTTAACTATTTACCTTTGGTGCATTAGCAGCCACCTTTGCAGCCTCTGAATAATTTCCCTGGGCAAAAAGAGCATTAAATTTCCGGGCAAATAGTTCTTCAGCACCAGCTAAGTTGTTACGCACGGCCATTCTCAGAGCCAAATCAGGATTTTGTAGGACATTGGTGATATATGGAATTATGTTTTCTTCTTCCACACACACTGACAGAACCTGCAATTTAATGATTAAAGAATAGCGGCAATGTGTTCATTTAGATATAAATAACATCAAATCTATTAGAGCAGGCTACTACTGAGTCACAAAGGTAATCAAATTGAAACTTTTGATAACTGCTTTCTTGTTGCCACAACAAATACATAACTTCTAAAAGGAGGAAAAAAGACCAGGAGAGAAAGAACTGAGGAGATTTAAAAACAAGTGCCATGAGATGTGAAATAATTTTGGGGTTCCCAAAATATTGACCATTCTAGGTTAATTTCCTATGTCATATTATCCAAACTCAAACTGCTTTGATACCATCTGTTCATTCTTAACATGGCCAGTCTTAAAGATTAAGGTTTCTAGTTAATTGAGCTCTAAAAGACAATTCCACATGGCGTACAGAATGTTGGGGAATACAAACCTTAACAATCAACACAAAGTAACACTGAAAAAGCTATGAATCGAAATGAAATCTAAGTACATTCCTTTTTAATTTTAGGATTTCTTTTAAAACCAATTTTAACAATTTTCTTTCATTACAGTTACTTGCTGAGAGGTCAGATTATATACTCAATGTAGGGAAGAAAAGGGAATCATGAAATCTTCAAACACCTAACAAAGTATACAGCAGGTGCCTAGTAAATATAGCCATGGTAAAATGTATTTCTAAGACAAAGGTGTGCCTGACTTATGGTATTTTCAGTCACATAATATGCCTGTGAAAGCTGGATGCTGAATAAGGGACAGACGAGAAGAATTGATGCTTTTGAATTATGCTATTAAAGATGAAAATTGAATATACCATGGACTGCCTGAAGAACCAATAGATCCCTCCCAGAAGTACAACCAGAGTGGTCCTTGGAAGCTATGATGGCTAGACTGTGTCTTATGTATTTTGGACATGTTGCCAGGAGGGACCAATCCCTTGAGAAGGACATCATGTTTGGGAGAATTGCAAGCCAATGAAAAAAAGGAAGACCTTCAATTAGATGGATTGACACAGTGGTTACAACAATGGGCTTAAACATATAAAAGACTGGGTGCCTAGCACAGTGTTGCAGAAGTGTTTTGTTCTGATGTACATAAGGTCACTATGGGTCAGACCTGACTCAATGGCACCTAATAACAATTCTTTCTGTTAGAATAGGTACTTTCCCTCAATCCTCCTTAAAACTCACTGCCTGCTTGCCCCCAAAATAGTGTCAATTCCCCTAGAGAAAGGGAGTCCTCTTTCCCTAGTCTTCTATCCCTCTCCTATGTGCAGAGCTAGTTATACACTCTAGCTTATAAACTAGTTCTATTATCCCTAATAGGGCTGGGATTTAGCTCAGTTGGTAGAGCACTGCGCTGCAGTCTCTGAGGTCCCAAGTTCGATTCCCAGCACTGCAAAAACGGGAGAAGGACCTGGCAATCCATTCCCAAGGCAATCCTGAAACAGCCATTGAAAACCCTATGAGGGTCGCTATGAGTCAGATACCGACTTGATGGCGCCTAACAACAACAACAATTATCCCCAATAGCACTTCTCACACTATTTTAATTGCTTGTCTACTTCTTGGTCACTGTTCCACATGAGGAAAGGAGTTTGTTTATATTATGAGCAACTGGCAGTTCTCTGCACAAACACATACTTAATATTTTTTGAAGCAATGGAAATAGGAAATTTCTGCCCCCAAATCTACAAGAATTAAAAATATTTGAGAACTCAATAAATCAAATAGATTGGTAATAGTCTGCTCTGCCTGTTCTACTAGTCCATTTGAGAAAAACAAAAAAAAATTTAACATCCAAGTTTCTTTCATTTCTACAGGTCAAATCCCCATCTCCAAAGCTTAGGTCTGTATCTGCAATGTGCCATCCTACTCCATATTAAAACATAATGTAAAGGAACTTCAAGTGTCTGTCAGCTTGTTGTGTTGTGGGGGATTGCATGTTGCCGTGATGCTGAAAGCTATGCCACTGGTGTTTCAGATACCAGCAGGGCCACCCACAGTGAATAGATTTCAGCTGAGCTTCCAGACTAAGGGTAGACCAGGGAGAAGGACCTGACAGCTTACTCCCAAACAATTAGCCATTGAAAACCCTATGAATATCAGAGAAGCACTGTCAAATATAGTGCCAGAAAATGAGGCCCCCAGACTAGAAGGCATTCAAGAAAAGACTGGGGAAGAGTTGCTTCCTCATAGTACAGTGGACCTTAATGACAGGAATGGAGTAAAGCCCCTGGAATCTCCTTTTATTGATGTGGCATGACTCAAAATGAGAAGAAACATAGTGTCTACAACACTGGGCTCAAACATAAAAAGATCATGTGCATGGCACAGTGTTGGGTACTGTTTTGTTCTGTTGTACATAGGGTCACTATGAGCTGGATCTGAGTAGATGGCACTCAACAACAATAATGTAAAGGAAGTAATTAGGGTTGAGAATGTAGCTTAGCAGTAGATAACGGTAGATTTCATGCTTAGCATGGTCAAGGTCCTGCATTCAATCTTCAATACCACAATGTTTGTTATAGTGGGGTCCAACTCATAGAGTCCCTCATAGGGTTGGTTTTCAATAGGTGATTGTTTTGGGATTGCTTCAGGAGTGGATTGCCATATCCTTCTCCTGTGTTTGAGGTGCAGGGGGATCAATGTCAGGTTCTCAGAGAGTGTGGAGAAGCACCCTACCAACTGAGCTAAACCTCAGCCCAGTACTATAATAGAAAAACAAAAACAAAAACAAAATCGCTTTTATTCTAATCATTTGCATTCTCAATCCCCAACCCTTAATTTTACTTCTTGCAATGAATATGGAAAACGAAAACATTCAGTTCCAACTACTTTCTAAAGCTTCCTCTCTTGTTAGGTGCCACCGAGTCAGGTCTGACTCATAGCAACCCTATGTAGAGCAGAACAAAATATTCCCCAATTCTGTGCCAGGCACATGATCTTATTTAGGTTTAGGCCCCCTGTTGAAGACACTGTGTCAATCCATCTAGTGGAGGGTTTCCTTTTTTTTCATTGACCTGCCACTCTCCCACATACGATGTTGTTCTCCAGGGATTAGTCCCTCCTGACTACATGTCCAAAATACGTTAAGATGCAGTCCTAGCCATCCTTGCTTCCAAGGAGCACTCTGGCTACACTTCCTCTGGGATAGATCTATTGGTTCTTCTGGCAGTTCATGGTATATTTCATCTTTATCATACTTCAAGATTGTTCTAACATATTTCTAGCAACCAGTACTTAAGATCTACAGAGAAGGTACTGTACTTTCCTAAAGTCCTACCAAATTCACAATTTATATAATGTCATTATGGTTGCCCTTCCTTTTTAAATCACTGGAAGCTGCACACTTATAACTTCTGAGCATATACCTAGGTACTAGTTGAAAGTAAAAAGTACAAAAAAGCCCTAAGGCTTACAGTTATTGTAAATACTGTCTCTTAAAATAGCTAGCACATAAAATTTGGCAGTGGGAAAAGAAGAATAACAATAAGTTCCTAGAAATCCTCACTCTACAATGCTTACATTATATAGTGAAATTATATATGATACTTTAAGCTTTATCTTAAAACATCAGCACAATAGCAGAAGTAAAGAGGTCTCTGGCTTAATAACGTCATGATTATTAAACCATCACTAACCCAGTTTGCCAAAACTCATTCTTGATTTTTTCTGAGACACATTCAACTCAATAAATGAATACTATTGATTTTTAATTTGCTTTATTTGGTAATACAGAGGATTGAACTAAGGGCCTTGCACATGCGATCTACTACTAAGCCACATCCCCAACACAAGCTATTGAGTTTTTATAATTATATTGTTTTTGTCAGACACAGGTTAATAAGATACAATTAAAGATAAGCATATGCACACATGCATGTGCACACGCACTGCTTTTTAAAGTTGTGTTTTGACAGGGTCCTGTTATGTGGCCCAAGCTGGCCTCAAACTCACAGCAATCATCTCGCCTCAATCTCTCATGTTAGGCCTACAGGTGTATACTACCATGTCTGGCTAAAGGCCCTTTCTTTTTTTCTTTTTTTTCATGATAATTTTTTATTTTTTTCTTTTCTTTTTTTTCTATTTTCTTTTTTATTGGAAATTTTTAATGTACACCTTAATGTGATTCATTCTGACATGATGATAATTTTTTATAAAGTGGCTAAAAACTTTAACAAGACAATTAATGCTATTAAATAACCTTATATCTGAGCCAGGAGAGGTGGCACATACTTGTAATCCCAGAAACTTGGGAGGCAGAGACAGGAGGATTGCAAATTCGAGACCAGAGGCAGTTTGCATAATGTAGTGTGACCCTGTCTCAGACAGGGAAAAAAAAAAAATGGGCTGGGTGTGCAGCTCAGTGGTACAGCACTTCCAACTGGGTAATTTTCCATGTACCCCACAATAGGTAGTACAATATATGACCTTTTAACATTAAGTACTTAGTAATAGTTAAGGAGTTAGGAGAAGAGAGGTAGGTAGAAGTCTTATCTCTTTAGTTGATAATCCTTGTCTTGGAGATAACAGGAAGAAAACCCCTATAAAAAGAATAGCCTGTCAAATGTGAACCTAGTAGTTTCTTTCCTTTTAGAGTTACTTCTTTTGACAATTAAGTTATATAATCCTAGCTGGGTATATGCCAAACAGTTTCAATATGACAGGATTGAAGAGACTTTTCATTCATACACTTTGTTGCTGTTAGGTATGTATCATTTTCTTTTTTAAATAAATTTTATTGTGTGTTGAGATTTATAAAGTGATGTTATAGGATATGTAGCAAAATGGTCATTATAATGAAGCAAGTTAACATTTTTTTTTTGAAAGAGCAGTTAAAATTTACTTACTTACCAAAAATTCCAATTTTTTTTTCCAGTACTGAATGAACGAACAGAGGGCCTTAGACATGTTACTCTGCAAGTGCTCTACCACTGAGCTGCACCCCTCACCCATTTTTATTTCTTTTTATGTTTTATTTTTGAGATAGGGTCTAAGTTACACAGACCACCTCTGGCCTCAAACTTGTACCCCTCTTGCCTCAACCTCCTAGATTGCTGGGATTACAAGCATGTGCCACGGCACCTGACTCAATTTTATTAACTTTGTCCTGTTAGACATGAGATTTTAAAATTTGTTAATCCTAATCATCTGCTATTTTGTATACTGTGACCTACATCTCCACATTCCTCTCCTTTCCCCCACCATGTATCTTTTTCTGCTGTCTAAAGTTACCTTTTGAAAAAAGCAAATGATAATGTGTGATTTTAAGCCTTAAATTTCCTTACTTGTCCTTTTCTGTTTACTCCGATTATTCCAGCTGTGGCTTCATGAGGTGCAGTAACAAAGATTGTTTCTCCACTGATTCTATTCATGTAGATGCAGGTCCCAGTCTCAAGATCATAGAGATGGATATAGCCATACTTAGTAATCAAGAATACCACATCATGCTTTTCACTGATCTGTACAAAGAAAATCAACACTTTAGTAAAATAATGAATCTACAAACAGAAAATAAAAATATTGAGTCCAATGCCATTTTAGAGATGGTGAAATTCTAAAACTTTGACAAGAGGTTTATATGAAAAATTATAATATTTAAGGTTTCCCTCACTTTTACAGCACATTTAAAGATGGGATAATCTCAAGCTCTTACATAAAAACGCAGGAACATGAATGAAATCCATAAGACAAAAGATGAAATCCAATCTACATGCCACATGGAAAGTCAGGGTGTTACCAAGTTTTATTAATAAACTATTTCAGAATAATTATTTTAAGCACTACTTATATCAATTGTGAACAGTGTTTTAAAACAATTTAAGAGGAGAGATTTTTAAAAATCCATGTTTTGCTTAAAATACCTGCATTGCAACAGGAAAGTCATTTTGTGCTTCTGGAGGAAAGAACACATCCACTGCCTTCTTCGGAAAAGGTTGGTTCCCTGTAGGCGGTGTGCCAACTTCAATGATATGTAACTGTTCAAAAGAAAATAAAATGTGTAAAAATCTAAATCTTTTACCAGTTGATCCTGGCAGGTTTATTTGAAGCCCCAAACTGAAAACAACCAAAATGTTCTATAATAGATGAACTGTGTTTGGTACATCCTTACCATGAATATTCCTCTCCTTAATAAAAAGGTATAGACTTTCATGAAAATTATGCTCCGTGAGTGTGTGTGTGTGTGTGTGTGTGTGTGTGTGAGAGAGAGAGAGAGAGAGAGAGAGAGAGAGAGAGAGTGTGTGTGTGTGTGTAACTAATCTCAAAAGATCACATACTGTACGATCCCTTCTATATAACATTCTTCTACCCCCCAATACTAGGGGCTGAACCTCCTCCTCCTGTTTTTATCTTGAGATAGGATCTCGATAAGTTATGTAGGCTGCCTCTGGCCTTGAACTTGCAATCCTCCTGTCTCCACTTTCCAAGTCACTGCAATTACTGGCATGTGCCACTGTGTTCGGCTATATAATATTCTTGAAGCGATAAAATATCAGAGATGGAGAATAAATTAGTGGTTACCAGGGATTAGGGATAATGGGTGACATGGGTAGTAGGTGTGACTACATCATGAGGGAAATCTTTGGGTTGATGGAATAGTTATATGTCTTAAATTTAATCATGACAAAATGATACAGACTTGTGCAATTGTACCAGTGCCAATTCCTGGTTTTTCCATTGTACTATAGCTATGTAAAATGTAACCATGGGGAGAAAATAAACAAAGGGCACAGGAAATCTTACTGTCTTTGCAGCTTCCTATGAATCTGTATTATTTCAAAATAAAAACATTTTAAGAAGTGCTTATCAGTTGAATGTATGAAATAATCACACCTTGAATAGTCTATGTCTAGAGGTGTACCACCCTGGCATCTGATCGCATCAGATCTTGGAAGCTAAGTAGGATTGGATCTGGTTAGAACTCGGATGGGAGACTGCCTGAGAATATTGGGTGCTGTAGTCTTAGAGAAGGACAGGGCAGCCCACTCTCCCCAAAAAAATCAGCCATCGAAAATCCTATGAATGGCAGAGAAGCATTAATAGTGCCGGGCATGGCACAGTGTTGGGTAGTGTTTCATTCTGTTGTAAATAGGGTTGCTATTGTGTTGGATCTGACTCCACATAACCTAACAACAACAACAAGTAGTCTATGTAAAATAAATAGCACAGAACGATAATACATTACCTACAAAGATACTAGGCCTGCAGCGGTAGCCCTGTGGCATCCGATCCCGTCAGATCTTGGAAGCTAAGCAGGGTCGGGCCTGGTTAGTACCTGGATGGGAGACCGCCTGGGAACACCAGAAGCTGTAGGCTTGGGAGAAGGACCTGGCAACCCCCTCCCAAAAATCAATCTGCCATTGAAAACCCTATGAACAGCAGAGAAGCACTAACAGTAGTGTTTCCCCTGTTGAACAGAGGGTCGCTATGAGTTGGATACCAACTCGCCGGCACCTAACAACAACAACAACAACAACAAAGATACTTACTCATGGTTTTTAATTATATGTATTTTGAAACAAATCTAACTTTTAAGTTACTGTATTCCTCTCTGCATGCATATCTACTATAACACAGAATCAGACTATAAGCCTAAACCAAGTTCCCTTCATGCACATTCCATAAAAGTAGATGAAAATCTTTTGGTTTAAAATACTTAATGCTGTCAGGACAAGTAGCACCCACCTGAAATCCCAGCTACTCAGGAGGCAGAGGTAGGAGGATCCTAAGTTTAATTTAAGAAGACCTCACCTCAAAATCTAAAAAAATTAAAAATGGGTTGGGGGTATAGCTCAGTGGTAGAGAAATTGCCTACCATGCAGGAGACCCTGGGTTCAATACTTCAGTACTGTTGTGGTTGTTGTTGTTGTTGTTAGGTGCCGTCAAGTCGGTATCTGACTCATAGTGACCCTCACAGGGTTTTTAGTGACAGACTGTTTCGGGATTGCCTTGGGAGTGGATTGCCAGGTCCTTTTCCCATTTTTGCAGTACTGGGAATTGAACTTGGGACCTCAGAGACTGCAGCACAGCACTCTACCAGTTAACTGAGCTAAATCCCAGCCCCACTTCAGTACTACCCCCTTAAAAATAAACAAAAAACAAAAAACAAGTCATGGCAGACTATAAAAGATACAGCACACAAGGATCTATAAACAGATTTTCTGATATAAGTAAAATGATATTGAACCTTTTTTTCCCCCAGTAGATGCTTTTTAAGAACAGCCTTCTGGCTGGGCAAGGTGGTGCACGCCTGTAATCCCAGCAGCTTGGGAAGCGGAGACAAGAGGATCGCAAGTTTGAGACCAGAGGCAGTCTGTGTAATTTAGCGAGACCCTGTCTCAAAAAGTTAAAAAAAAAAGGGGCTGGGGGTGCAGCTCAGTGGTCCAGCACTTGCAGAGTATGCAAGCGCGAGGCCCTGGGTTCAAACCCGAGTACCACAAAAAAAAAAAAAAAAAAAAAAAATCCTTCTATATTAAGGATAATGTCTAATTTCCCAAACCTCTGGGTCTGCTTGTTTAAATCCCTTCAATTCAGATCTGAACATCAGTGCCTTCTACCTTTGTCACAATGAGGGTTTAGTAGGATTATTACTTAGTTTAAGGATTTTAGGCAGAATTGTACCTCTCTATGTACATGCTCCCTCTCTGCTAAGAGGTTTTGGTGATATTTTAAGCAATTTCTTTCTTTTCTTTTTTTGAAGCAGGGTCTTGCCAGGTAGCGCAAGCTGGCCTTGAACTCATGATTCTCCTACCTTAGTCTCCCAAGTGCTGAGATTACAGGCATGCATCATCATGCCCAATTCAAGGCAATCTCTATCTCAATTCTTAAAAACTACTTACCAGGGGAAAAAACAAAAATGTTCTAACAAAATTAAAGTAAGTTTTTGGTCTGCCCAGAATCGAAACCTGCTTCTTTTGTAAGTTTTACTGGCAAGTAGAGTTAGCCTTCCATTTTAGGAGTACCAAGTACTTGTTTTCCACACGTCTCAGAGCTAAGATGAAGGCCATGTGACCTTGCCTATACTGGACTTCAAACAGAGAGCTCAGGACAAAGTTATTTTAAGATTGCAGAGATCCTAATCCCACTGTGGAAATAGCAGCAAACTAAGTTGCCAGGCATCCAACAGCACAGGCATAGTAAAGGCAGAATCTTCAGAGTTCTGCAACATGATTTTTTGGCTGGAATCCTCACTGCTTCCCACTCTCCTATTTCTCCTCATTTCCCATCCTTAGGTGTATAACCATCTCATCTACTGTCAAGTATCCAATATCCTTTCATTAAATTTTTTATGTTCTAATCAACCAGACCTTGTTTTACAATCTATAGCTAAGAATTCTAACACACAAGTACTTCAAGTTGTACATTTGGTTCCAATGTATAGCCAGGGCTGACAATCTCTAACTTCGGGCAATGTTAACGTAAACCATGGCCCACTTTCCATCTACATCAAGTCATCTAGGCAATTTTAAAATGCTGATTATGGGCAGCACTTATTGAATCAGACTCTCTAGTACACACAATGGATATTTTAGCAAGCCTAATGACTCTATAAAAGTAAAGTGAAATATACCAACATAAGACCAAGCATAATGGCATATGCCTGCAATCTCAGCACTCTGAAGACTAAGGCAGGAAGATTCTGAGTTTGAGGCAAATCAGAGCTATACACCACATGCGCACATTTGTGTGTGTGTGTGTGTGTGTGTGTGTGTGTGTATACATATATATGTATATATATATGTATATATAGTGAGATACTATAGAAAAGAAAAAAGGGAAGAGGAAAAAAGCTGTTAGAAAAAAAATTTTTAAAGTAACATTCATATTAGGCAAGTATCATTATATGGAGAACTAACATACTTAATTCACCACAAATATGAAATTAGCAAGGGAGAAGACTATTTTGAATTTACATGACTAGTAATAGAAACACAGACTAAAGCAATTATCAAAGCCAAAACTTACCTTTCCTCCAGCTTGACCCCGTACTGCAAAACAAAATAACGTTGATTCTTCTGCATTTCCTTCCATCTTAAATTGTGCAAAGCTAGCTGCATGTCCTTCGATGGGCTGAGACACTTTCCTATCTACAGAATATAACTGCATAGCTCCCACCACACGATTTTGCTAAAAAAGATCAAAGAAAATTAAGTGTAGAGCCTCTTTGAGCCAGTAACTCCCAGATTCATCAACTAGTGAAACAGAGCTGGGCACAGTGGTGCATGTCTGTGATCCCAGCAACTTAGGAAGCAAGAGAATCGCAGGTCTGAGGACAGAGGCAGCCTGCATAACTTAGGGCGACACTGCTGCAAAATAAAGAAGTAAAACAAGGGCTGGTGGTGTGGCTCAGCGATAGAGTACCTACACAAATATGTGTGGAGCTCTGGGTTCAACGTCCAAGTACCATAAAAACAACAAAACACAAACTAATGAAATAATAGAATACGGTACCATCTTCAGCAGGATTTGTAATTATTTATTCTCTTAATGTAGATTTATCTTAAAATTTAGCTTCAAATATTATCTTATTAAAGCTTAACATGAATAGTTAAAATGTGTCTCATACAACTCTCTTTACACTTTTTTTTTCTTTCTTTGCAGCATTTGGGGGTTGAACCCAGGGAATTGCACATAATTTTCAATTGCTCTACCACTAGGCTGTACCCGCCAGCCTTTAAAAATTTTTTTTATTTTGAGTCATGGGTTTACAGGTGTATGCCACTGCACCCAGGTTCTTTACATTATCTTAATGAAAAAAATATAGAATTATTCATTCTTCAGTATACTTATTTCAAAATAAATGGCAAATCACTCATGCTGAAAATTTTAATCAGTCTTCAAGAGTTTAAAATAATTGGTAAGAGTATTCTGAAATTTTGTATCAGTATAAAGATTTTAAGGTAGCAACTTTTGTTTTTAAACAGAAAAGAAAGTCCTTCAAAATAAGTCAAATTCAATAGAATTGAGGATAAAAGATCTAACTTCAAAATAAACTGCATTTTGGGCAGCTCTCTGGATCTCCTCATTATCAAAAGCCAGAAAATGTTACCTGTGCAGATATGCCAGTCAGAAGTAACCACTTTTGCTTTGCATCTGTGCGGTAATTGATGATTTGACATCCTGCAAGGCTAGAATGACGATCAAACATTTTCACTGGCTGAGATTCTCCTTCCATACTCCAGTGATAAACTGCATTATCGGTGACAAGAGCAACCGTATTCAAAGAGATCCATTTCCAAAAGGTAACATCATCAGTCATGGTATGGGCCTTCATTTTACTTTTCATTTCAATGTTAAATATCTGAAGAGTTTTCCCAGCTAGACACAGAATTAAAAATTATGAATCATTACAAAAATAATGTTCAGGATACAGACTAAGTTCTAAAACTTCCAAATAAAGTGGCCCTATCATAAGACTAATAACCAAGTATAAAAGTCACATTGACATAGTAATAGCCATTAAAAAGATAACAACTGAGACTAAGCAAAGGATCTACATCTTAAGCAAAAGCACTATTACCTCTAATAAACACATTTTCAAGTGAAAACATATTACTACAGTATTCCATAACCCAACTGAAAATGAGTATTAAAAACAGCTTTCTTAATGATAGAGAACGAAGTTGTAACCTTCATATTTGAAAATAAGTATGTTTCCTTTAAAGTAAGGTAGCTCTAAATACATAGGACAAAACAAACTAACAGAAGCACAAGGAGAAAAATGCTGCTTTTTAAAATGCAGTCATCTCTCATCCAACTAAATCTTATGAAAACTGTTTTTTGAAAAGAGGATGTACTTCAATCAATTCTGCCTTATTACCATAAGAGAAGTACATGCTACATTTAATTGGCTTAAGATACAAAGGGAAGGTGGAGGTGCTGGAGGAAAGGAGAGGGAGACAAAGAAAGGGGACAGTTTCAGATGCTGTTAATATACTGAAGGTAGGAACAAAGTTCAAGCTTCATCCACTTAAGACAGCAAGCATTTAGTAAAAGAAGGATGAAATTTGCCTTGAGTGTTAAAAGTCCAGTGAGTCAGATGCAAGGGCTTATACTTGTAATTTGAAATCTATCACAGTACAAAAAGTGATTCTACTGAAATTAACAGAAGACAAAGCCCACAAGCTATCACTAGGATAATGAGATTAATCACAAGAGGCTAAGGAAAGCTCCATTCTTGAGCCACAGAGAATCTGGCTCCTAAAGGACAATTATTATAACAGAGTGGGAGTCGGGGTAGGGCTGGTGGGAAACAGACAAAGCTTAATAGCTTTGTATCATAAACCTTACTACATGTGCAAAGACTGCTTCTACACGACAAACTATGTTATTTCCATCCACAGTATATAAAACACAATCAGACTCAAAAAATTGTGAGAGTTACAGTCCTGTTTATAAAAAGAAATTATAGGGTTTAAAACTGGCTTTAGAAGGAAGCAGTATTTTATAATGACTTACTTTCCTTTGCTGCCCCAATCCCCAAATCATCACACTTTTGTTCTTTTTTCCATGAAAAAGGACAGAATATATGTAAGTGGGAGTATCTGGAGAGGAGTAGTACTTAATGCCATAATACAGACATATAGGCACAAAGCTATGACATATTATTTTACAATACTCTGAAAAATCTTTTGAATTTATTCCTTTTTATGGAACAGGACAATAACTAATACAATCTAAGTTAAGATAACTCACCATCTGCACACGTAAGAGAGCATTAAGAAATGTGGTAAGATAACAATAACATTAAAAACAGAAAAGAATTTTGATGATTAAAATGATGGTCTTTTAATAGAGAGGTGTGAGAGTTGCTAAACACTTGAATTTAAATTCTTTAAGGAGGCTAAAGGGAGTCTAGTACCTGAAAGCAGCAGACCCAACCTTTTTGGCACCAGGGACTGGTTTCATGGAAGACAATTTTTACATAGATTGGGACGGGGGAGGGTGATACTTTCAAGATGATTCAAGTGATGGGAAGTAGCTATAAATATAGATGAAGCTTTGCTCATTGACCCACCATTCATCTCTTGCTGTGCAGCCCACCAGTACCAGCCTACAACCTGAGGCTAAGGGACCCTTGCCTTAATGTATATTATTTTTTAATAGAAGCAAAATGCTTACTGTCAGAAAACATCAGACTGCAGGTAAAAGCAGGACAATCTCCCCTTCAGATGAAATCAACTTTTGCCTTAGGTATGTGTTGATAATTTGTTAGACTATGTTTTTAACTTTCACCCACTCGCCCATTTACTTCCCAACCATTATTACAGGTTAAGCATTATTAATCTGAAAATCCAAAATGCTCCAAAATCTGAAACTTTTTGAATGCCATGAAATTTAGAAAGTTTTGGATTTTGGAGCATTTCTGATTTTTGATTTCCAGATTAGGGATGCTCCATCATACAGTCTATGCAAATACTATGAAATACCTCTGATCCAACACATTTCTTGGGAGGGAAAATCAACTTGTATTATTAAAGTTCAAATCATGTGAAAAGTCTGATTTAAGAGGTTAGCACCTCCAAAAAAATTCACACACAAATTTGCCAAGAAATTACTGTGTAGTTCAATTTCTTCCTACTACCAAAAAGAAAAACAAGACAAAAAAAAAAAAAAGAAAGAAAAAGGCAGTTATAAATGCCTTTTCAACGGTCAATTTGGCACCAAGCCTTCTTAAAAACTTCAATTTTAAAGGTTCGGTTACATTCTTATTCTAAAGCTCAAAGAAAAAAAAAGGCTCCCAGATAACGAGATTGTTCAACTCTTTTTAGATTGATAGGCTATACAGTTCCCTGTTGTAACAGTAAAAAGTCAGTCTGGCAGGGCATGGTAGTGCACACCTATAATCCCAGCTACCTGGTAAGGAAGCTAGGCAGGTTGATCTCAAATTTGAGGCCAGGCTGACAACATAACAAGACCCACCTCAAGGTGTGTGTTAGCCTGAATAAACTCAAAACACCCGTGATTCCAAAGCTTACCATTTGCCTACACACACACAAATGCACACACACTTTCAATGTAAATTCAAGCTATTTCATTATCTAAATGCAACAAGCCTGAAGTATAAAAAAGGCACAAAATGAAAGAAGTTGAGCATTGTAATTCTGAAATATTTAGGTTCTAATATTAATAAAGTATCATAGAATATGATCACTAATTTATTTCTTCTATACAGATGGTTTTAGATTTATCATACCATACATATACAATGTTTTATAAGTGTTTATTTTACAACTTAAAATTCCAAATGGATCTATTTTAAGACATCATTTCACAGAAACCTAGGTAAGACATGAAAGCTAAGTTCAGTATCAGTCTTAACTTTATAGATCTATTTTATTTAAATTTATTCAATACACTAAAAAGACACTAATAATTGTATTTGCACAAAATATACATAGGGAGAGTTTCAAGGAAAAAAAAATCTGGAATCTCTTTTATACCTTTCAGTGCAATGACTTTGCTAGCTGGATTCATGATGGCGCTGTCTGCTGAAATTGGTCTTCGAATTGGATTACTTGGATCATTCATATCAATGATTACCACCTGGGCCTGTTCTCCTACTTTTTCTCTAATGCAGATGAATTTGTCTGACTCCATAGTCAAGGTACTGAAGCCAATATTTGCTGGGTTGATACCCAGGTTCTGGAGCTGGGAAAAAAAATTAATAAGCTATGTTACCCAGTGGTTTAGAAAAACTTGACATTCATACATTGTCATCATTATAAATCCTCACCTAACCATCAATGCAAGATCAAAATTGACAATTCCATTACATTCATTAAAGTGAGGCAATTAGTAGACAAGTAATGGACCTTCTCATCTTCCAACAAATATGGCATTCAATTGTTTCATTATAACCTTATGATTATAACTAAGAGGTAGAACAAACAGAGATGAAGTAAAAGCTCAGATAGGCATCTGAGAGCTGGTATTTATGGTTGAAGGGATTTGAGATTTCATGTTTCTTGGTTAAGATCTTTGAACCATTGGACCCATCCTGTTTCCCTCCCTTAACATTTAGTAGTTATCTATTCACATCCACTAGGCTTCAGAAATCTAAATTAAGATACAGAATTAAGAATGAGAGATTCAAAGTGTCCTTTAGAATGTGGATCAGCAAGAGCAGACAAGTAAACAAAGTCACAATACAGTGCAAAGAGTGCCACAAGATATATAAGAGAAGCCTTGTCAAAGAAGGCTCCACAGCTAAAGCAATGTCTTCAGGGAGAAAGACGACAGAATTCTCAATAGAAAGTATATACAAAGGCATAGGAATGTGAAAGTATCTAAGAGAGCTACAAGCACTTTTGTAACATGGTTTTAGAGTACAGATTACAAAAGGCTTGAGGAGTAGAGGAGGTTACTGAGACAAGCAAGGGCTAAAATGACAACATAAATGTATCCTAGTAAGAATTCTGAATTAATTCTATGGCCAGAGAGGCTTCTTAAGAATTTTAATAAGGAAAAGAAAGGAATTGGATTTACTTTGTATATTCAGAAGATGCTAAACTATTTGCTAAGCAAATATAGTGAATCTAAAGATAGGAAGGGGCTGGGATTTGGCTCAGTTGGTAGAGCGCTGCGCTGCAGTCTCTGAGGACCCGAGTTCAATTCCCAGCACCGCAAAAATGGGAGAAGGACCTGGCAATCCACTCCCAAGGCAATCCAGAAAGAGCCAGCCATTGAAAACCCTATGAGGGTCGCTATGAGTCAGATAAGACAGCACCTAACAACAAGCCTGCAGCGGTAGCCCTGTGGCGTCCAATCCCATCAGACCTCGGAAGCTAAGCAGGGTCGGGCCTGGTTAGTACCTGGACGGGAGACCGCCTGGGAACACCAGAAACTGTAGGCTTGGGAGAAGGACCTGGCAACCCCCTCCCAAAAAATCAGTCTGCCATTGAAAACCCTATGAACAGCAAAGAAGCACTGACAATAGTGTTTCCCCTGTTGTACAGAGGGTCACTACGAGTCGGATACCGACTCGACGGCACCTAACAACAACAAAGATAGGAAGTCTTTGAAAACAAAATAAGTGTGTAAGAACAGGAGTCGCTTATTACTGGAAGGGACTGCTACCAGAGTGGGTCACTAATACTCTGATTGACTAAATGGTATGACACACTAAATCCCACTGAAAGCAGCTGCCTGAAGGTGTTATTAGCCTTGGATGGACCATTCTCTCTGCCCCCTTTCCTCCATGGGTAATGGTGCAAAATACAAAAAGAAAAAAAGCACAAGGAAAACAAACAAACAAATCTTTCTCCTGCCTTTGTCCCTCAGCAACAGGTTCCCTATCCAGAAACCATATCTGGACTGGCTGAGCCAAATCATCTGTATTTTATCCAAATTCTTTTGTTAAACACTTCTGCTACTAGTGTTTAAAAATAACCAAGTCACAATCTGAATAAGATATACCATTAGATTAAGAGAGCTATGTTTTACTTTCACTTGCCTTTATGACCTCAATGACTGCAGCCATAGTCAGGTATAAAGACTAGTTAACAATAATCAAGACACTGATCAGGGGCAAGGAGTCAAACAACTGTCTAACCATTAATATGAACATGGTACTGATTAACCAGCTTTACAAGCTCAGGAGTATGCTGCCATACAAGGAAAATTTACAAGTTATGAGATATATAACTTATAAAGGATTATTACAATAAAACATCATAAATTATATTTGTTCTTGACTTTAACTTTTATACTTACTTTAGTTCCAGAACTAATGGAGAAAGATAAATGTTAAGTTGTCCCCAAAACATATAAAGGGAAGGTGGACTTCAGGAAGGCCTTTTAAAAACCAAGTTGCCCATCTAGTTTCAGATCTTTAGGCTCTTAAAGCCTGCAGCTGTAGCACTATGGCATAGGATCCCATCAGATCTCAGAAGCTAAGCAGGGTCAGGCCTGGTTAGTACTTGGATGGGAGACTGCCTGCGAATACCGGGTGCTATAGGCTTGTGGGAGAAGGACCTGGTAACCCACTCCCAAAAATCAATCCACCATTAAAAATCCTATGAACAGCAGAGATGCACTAGCAATAGTGTTTCGCCTGTTGTATGTAGGGTCGCTATGAGTCGGATACCGACTCCACAGCACCTAATAACAACAACAACATAGGCATGTGAGAAGGACACAGCAACCCACTCCCCTCCCCCCCCAAAAAAAATCAGCCATTGAAAACCCTATGAATAGCAGAGATGCAGGAACAATATTGTTTCGCCTGTTGTACATAGACTCGCTATGAGTTGGATACCTACTCAATGGCACCTAACAACAACAACAGGCTCTTAAAGAATTAATGGGTAGAGCTGGGTGTCGTGGCATACCAGTGGCTAGCAAATTAGAGGTAGGAGGATCACAAGTTCGAGATCAGAGGCAGTCTGCGTAATTTAGTGAGACCTTGTCTCAAAAAGTTAAAAAAAAAGGGGGGGGATGGGGGAAGCTCAGTGGTCCAGCACTTGCAAAGCATGCAAGTGCAAGGCCCTGGGTTCAACCCCCAGTACCACAAAAAAAAAAAAAAAAAAAAAAAAAAAAAAAAAAAAAGGATGGTTGACTTTCCACTAATTGGAAAAAATATTCCAATGGCTCATAGAGTTCAAACAGCTCTACACCTAAAAGCAGCACACTATCTTCTCAGCTATTCTCTTAAGAACTGTATGTTTCTAAGCCTCCACCAAAGCTTCCCCTACTGTACTCCTGAGTTTCTGCTCTCGCTGCTCAAGTTCTTTCAGTACTTGAAGAATTCAAAGTACTAGTTATCAAAAGGGCTGGGATTTAGCTCAGTGGGTAGAGCGCTGCGCTGCAGTCTCTGAGGCCCGGAGTTCAATTCCCAGCACCGCAAAAATGGGAGAAGGACCTGGCAATCCACTCCCAAGGCAATCCCGAAGCACTCAGCCATTGAAAACCCTATGAGGGTCGCTATCAGATACCGACTCGACGGCACCTAACAACAACAACAACAAGTTGTCAAAAAGAGAATTAAAAGTGAGGTTGTAAATCCAGACACTACTAATTGAACCCAGAAATGCTTGTAGATTCCTTTGTAGCCCTCAATTTCAGAGGCAAGTTCAGGACAAGTGTAAGAAAAGAAATCATTATTAGAAAAGATGTCCTAGGTTGGATTCCCAGCACTGCAAAAATGGGAGAAGGACATGACAAAACCACCCCTCAAGCAATCTTGAAACAATTAGCCACTGACAACCCTATGAGGGTCACTATGAGTCAGATACCACCTAACAACAACTTTAGAAAAGAGAATTAAAGAGAAATAAAGAGAAAGAAAAAGGAAAGCCAAGCAACCTACATTTCCTATTGTCTGTCATATCCTGTGGCAATAGTTACTAACACTCACCTTTAGCCTCAAGTTGTCTTACTTGTAGAAAACTGAAGATTTGGTTTTATTATTATTTTTTTATTTTTGCGGCACTAAGGAGTTGAACCCAGGGCCTTATGCATGTTTTTGCAAGCACTCTACCACTAAGCCATACCCCCAGCCCATTTTTCACTCTATCTTTGACATAGGGCCTTGCTATGTTACACAGGCTGCCTTTGGCCTCGAACTTGCAATCCTGTCTCTGCCTCCCAAGTTTTTAGGATTACAGGTGTGTACCACAATACCCACAGGAGAAGGATGTGGCAATCCACTCCCAAGGCAACCCCGAAACAATTAGCCATTGAAAATCCTATGAGGGTCGCTATGAGTTGGACACCATTTGATGGTACCTAACAACCACCACCACCACCATGCCCAGCAAGATTTGGCTTTAAAGGGTAGGGCTGTATGCAGTCCTTGCAATCTATGCAATCCTTTTATTGTATTCCTTTCTCATTAAACACATTCTATCAAGAGAATTAAACATTTGTATCTTTTCTATAAAGAATGTGTGAGTACTATTCAAAACACTCCATGTGAAACAGATATAGCTCCTTTATTTAAAAAACAAAAAATTAAACAAGAGGCAAGTGGCAAACTCTTCACAATATAACATGTTTAGCTGGGCATGATGTTGCACACCTGTAATCCTAGCTACTTAAGAGGCTGAGGCAAAAATCAAGGGATTAAGGCCAGCCTAAGTTTCAGAACAAGACACCACCTTGGGAAAAAGAGGGGGAAAAAAAAAAAAAGAAAAAGAAACGGGAGAAAAGGAAAGAAAAGAACAAAAGGAAAAGAGAAGAAAAAAGACAAAGAATTGGGGGAAAAGCCCGTATGTTTAAATATGTTAATATATTGCTGACCAGCAATTTTATGCAAAAGCTATTGTAACATAATATGAAAATGAAACAATACAAAAGACCCACATATAGCCAAAACAATCTTAAACTGCAAAACCAGTGCAGGCAAGATCACAATTCCTGACTTTAAACTATGCTATTGGCTGTAGTGGGCTGGGATTTAGCTCAGTTGGTAGAGCGCTGCTCTGCAGTCTCTGAGGTCCTGAGTTTGATTCCCACCACCACAAAATGGGAGAAGGACGCGGCAATCCACTCCCAAGGCAATCCGGAAACATTCAGCCAGTGAAAACCCTATGAGGGTCGCTACGAGTCAGACTCGACTTGAAGGCACCTAACCACAACAACATAGGCTATAGTAGCAAAAACAGCTTGGTACTGGCACAAAAACAGGCTTGAAAACCAATGGAATAGAAATGAAAACCCAGAGATACACCCACAAAACTTCAGCCACCTGGTCTTTGACAAAGGGTGAAGGATGCAAAATGAAGAAAAGATGGCCTCTTCAACAAATGGTGCTGGGAAAACCAGATATCCATCTACAGAAAAATGAAAACAGACTTGTACCTCTCAATTTGCATGAGAGTCAACTTGAAATGGATAAAAGACCTCATCATAAAAACAGAAACCTTAAAACTACTAGAAGAAAAGATAGGAAACACACTCCAACATATAGGCGTAGGAAAGCATTACTTTAACAAGACTCCAATCACTCAGGAAATTGCACCAAGAATTGACAAATGGGATTACATGAAATTAAAAAGTTTCTATACAGCAAAGGAAACAATCAGAGTTAAGAGCCCACTGAATGGGAGAAAATCTTAACATCCTACACATCCAAAAGAGGACTAATTTCTAGAATTTACAAAGAACTCAAGAAAGCAAATCTTAAGACAACATATAACCCAATACACAAGTGGCAAAGGAAATGAACAGGCAGTTCTCAAATGAAGAAGTTCGTAAGGCTAGGAAGCACATGAAAAAATGCTCAATATCCCTAGTCATTAGGGAAATGTGAATCAAAATAACTCTAAGATTCCACCTAACTCCAAGAATGGCCAAGATCAACAA
The DNA here is from genome assembly GCA_007922755.1 of Pedetes capensis. Classification (NCBI taxonomy): domain Eukaryota; kingdom Metazoa; phylum Chordata; class Mammalia; order Rodentia; family Pedetidae; genus Pedetes; species Pedetes capensis. The sequence goes on along the minus strand of VMDO01010628.1, from coordinate 42,927 downwards.
AACAAGTAATAAATGCTGGTCAGGTTGTAGAGGAAAAGGAATTCTCTTACACTGTTGGTGGGACTGTAAATTGGTTCAACCACTTTGGAAATCAGTATGGCCATACCTCAGAAAACTAAAAATAGAACTGCCATATGACCCAGCTATATCACTACTGCGAATAACCCCAAAGGGAGACAAGTCATCATACCAGAGACACCTACATTTCCATATTCAATGCAGCACTCTTCACAACAACAAGGATATGGAACCAAAATGCCCATCAGCAGAAGAATGGATAAAGAAATTATGGTACATATACACAATGGAATATTACTCAGCAATAAAAAAATGTCATTTGCAGTAAAATGGATGGAACTGGAGAATATCATCTTAAGCAAATAAACAAGCTCAAAAAGAGAAATACCAAATGTTCTCATTCAAATGTGGGAGCTGAAACTTATTTAGAGGAAGACAAAATCCTATACTAAGTTGATATATAAAATTGCACGATTAGACTTACCAAGGAAGGGATAATATAAAGAGTAGAAAGGAGGGAGGGAACTAGCAAAGAGAAGCAAAGATTGCAGAAGGTGAGGTGGAGAGGAGAAACACATAGAGGGATAAGGAGAAGAGGATAATCTCAATGTAAATGAAGCAACTTCATGAGTACATGGCAAAAATAGGGGAACATAATCCAAATACGCATATGAGTTTTACTCCGTATTAGTCAAAAGGTTCCATAAACCTCATAGGTTGATAAAAGTGTAATCAAAAGTGATATACTAGTTGCATGATGGAAAAAGCAAATGCTGTGTTACTCTGTACCCCAACAACATTTACTGATAAAGGGGGAAAAGAGAAAAGAAAACAACCTAAATAAACTTCAACATACTTTATGATGCACTAAAGTGAAACTTTGTACCTATCTTCTATATAACTTTTAATAACTTTTTGGCATGATAAACTGCATAGCATTTACCTACATGCAATGGTACATAAGAGGTTCTGCAAATGTATCTAATTCTACTCTCTTCTTTTTCAGAGCATACTCTATATGCTATAGTGGGATTCTTTTTTTTGGCCACTGATTATTTTTTTTAAAAAGTGGTCTTTAAGTTTTCCTGAAAACCCGAAGAGCTTCTAGTTGAAATTGTATCTCATTTTTTGAATTGTAGTTACAGTAAAATTTAAATTCCCTGAACAAAGCAGAACTAATCAAAAGGAGTACTACTTTTTTATCCCATCATAACTGTATTACTATAAAGTATCTTCCTGATCACTACTATGTATTCCAAAGTCACTTAGATAATCAAAGCATCTGCATATAATTCATTGAAAATTTCTTCACTGTTGTGATGTGTCATGTTTGAAACTTCTGCAATACTAAAATTGTAATAAAAACCCTTAATACCTAGAAAAATAATTCTTTATAATAAACATGATCAAGGAAGCTTTTACAAAATCCTATATTACTGTGAGTTTTTAAAGATCACATAAGATAATGCAAGTGCCAAACACTCAATACTGATGAACAATTTGAGCTTGGTCCATCAACAATGTGTTAAAAAGCACACAGAAGTGATAGCCATTTAATACATATGTACAGGAAACTGCTACTTCCTAAAAAACCTTCCCCAGGTTGTAGTAAATTACAAGAAACTTCAAGTGACCCATTCCTGTTAGTTAACAGAAAGTTTAATTTGCTTTCACCTCTTTGGGTAAGATCTTTTCCCTTACTGGCACTACTTTTGAAAGAGAATTCTCAGCGCATTCACCAATTCTTTCCATATTTTCCTGTGATATAGTCAAAATAGAAACATGAAGGGAAAAAAACCCACAGTAATAGGATCAGGCACCATTATTAACTGCAGTTCTGGCTTAGTTGCACTGTTGCGGTGGGAACATACAAAAGGGTTACCATATTACATGTGTGTGTCTAGAATTGTTTTAAACAGATTTTATCCTCAAAACAGCACACACTAATCACAAACTATTCTTATTCAGTTATAAAGGTGTGATGGTACATGAGCAATACCAGAGAAACTGAATTATAGACTGTGGAACAAACCACTGATAAATTTACAAGACGTATAATAATCTTCAAACTTGCACTCATTTTTAGAAGACATCCAGTAACATCCAAACTACAACCATATTTTTTATCCTTTCAACTGGCAAAGTTGAAGCTAGAAAAATTCTATTTTAAGATATACTTGCAAATTTGAATTAAGTTTTTAAACATTAAAGAACTTTTATTTTGCTGTTCTAAGAATATAGTCAATAAACTTAGATCCAAGAAAAGAGGTCACTTATTTCTTTGAATAGTTACTGCATGTAAACGGTAAAGCATTCAAACCGTACAAAATGGTAAAATATTGTGAAGTTATCCACTCACTCCATCTTTCCAGTAATACTCTTACCCTCAAGTAATGAGAGACACTTTCACTTATGGGAGGTATCCTATGGCATAGGAAAGTATATATTCCCACCTTCCCCTTTATAAAAAACATTAACAGGCTGGTCACTGTGGTATGCACCTGTAATCCCAGCAACTTGGGAGACTAAGGCAGGAGGATCACAAGTTCCAGACCACAGGCAGCCTATACAGTTTAAGAGATCCTGTCTCAGCCAGGTGTGGTGACACATGCCTGTAATCCCAGTGGTTTGGGAGGTGGAGGCAGGAGAATTACAAATTCGAGACCAGAGGCAGTCTGTGTAACTTAGCAAGACCGTCTCAAAAAAGTAAGAAAATGGGCTGAGGGTGCAGCTCAGTGGTCTAGCACTTGCAGAGTATGCAAGTGCAAGGCCCTGGGCTCAACCCCCAGTACGGGGGGAGGGGGGTAGATCCTGTCTCTAAATAAAAAATAAAGAGGGGGGACGGAGGTGTAGCTCAATGGTGGAGCATTTGCCTAGCATGCAGGAAGACCTGGGTTCAAAAACCAGCCCTCCAGTACTACAAACAAACAAAACAGGATAATGCACAAAAGCAAACAATTGCTTCTTTCTTTCTTTCTTTTTTTTTTTTTTGCAGTACTGGGGGTTGAACCCAGGGCCTCAGGCTTGCATGCTTTGCAAGTACTAGACCACTGAGCTGCACCTTCAGCCCATTTTTTTACTTTTTGAGATAGGGTCTCGCTAAATTACACAGACTGCCTCTGGTCTAGAACTTACGATCCTCCTGCCTCTGCCTCCCAAGCCACTGGGATTACAGGCGTGAGCCACCGCACCCGGCTAATTGCTTCTTTCTTTTTATAGGGAAGCATGTTAACTCTGCACCTTCTAATTTGGTTTCCGGACAAGATTTTGGTTTGCAAGTGGCATTAACTTAGGAGTTGACAATTTAAACCTAGCTTCCAAAAGGTAAATAGATTTATTGTTGATCAGTCAACTCAAACCTTTGGAATACCCTGGGAGTTAAATATTGCAAATGATATAAAACATTTCCTTTTCCATCTCCCTTCCTTCCTCAATCTGGATTAAGATTGGGGGGGGTTGCAAAGCGAGACATTACATTCTTTTCGTAGTAAGAAATAGTATTTCAGAGTCCCCCATAATCTTGACAACACAGAAGTTTCTTCATTTAAACAATTACAATACAAATTTATAACTTTGATTATAAGGTACAGTGACATCTAGAATTGTTTGCTTTTGTGGATTCCTCATAAGAGCCCAAATGTCTGATACAGTACCAGTTTTGCCACTAAAAAGACCATGGGCCAATTACTATCTGCTTCCTCATCTGAAACATCTGGGATGACATTATCTATTCTCACAGTTGTGAAGATTTAATGTGAAGTGCTAAGAACAATACCTGACACACTTTTAGGACTTCAGTAGGCATTGACATGCAACACCTGTACTTCAGGCCCGGTTCAAAGTTAGGTTTTTTGCATTTCATTATCCGCTTAATTCAGCTGTCCATATGGTTGGGTGTGAATTTCTTTCAGTTTTGATAACAGATTAGTGGTTTATCAGAGCTTAAGAGACTGTGAAATGTTTGCTTGTTTTTTTTGAGAAAGGAAAGTATACTTTAATAAGACTCCTAATCTTATTAAGTTGCCTGACTAAACTGCAGAATAGAATCTTTGAAACCATGCCACATGTTCATGCTGAGTAAAACTATTTTAATTCTTTTCAGAGGCATTGTAAAACAGTATTGCTAAGGCTTTCTAATAAATTTGGCAAGTACATCTCCAACACCTTTGCTAAAAGAGGAAGCTGGTAAAGCTAATGCTAGCAGAAGACATATCGTGGCAATTGTTGTTAGTTTCCATCAAGCTGTACCTGACTCATAGCAACCCGGTGTACAACAGAATGAAACACTCTCCCACACTGTGCCATGCCCGGCACTACTGTCAGTGCTTCTCTGATATTCACAGGGTTTTTCAATGGCTGTTTTGGGAGTGGGCTACTGTGTCCTCCTCCCAAGCCTGCAGCACCCAGTATTCCCAGGTGGTCTCTCATCCAAGTACTAAACAGGCCGGACCCTGCTTAGCTTCCAAGAGCTGATGTACTTGGACACCAGGTTGGTATGGCTGTAGACGACGTAAGGTTAGTATCAATAAAATTCTCTTTATTCTGAAGAGCTCAAGACTAAGTAAAAGGTAAAAAGGAAAGCAGGCATGGGATTTCTCTTAACGTGCAAGAGTTCAAGTCATCTGGTTCAACTCCCACCCATTCACGTTACACTATTCCAAACTAAACTTTGCCAATGTCCAAAGGGCAGTTCTGGGGATCAAAATCCAGACCCCTGCACATACTAGGCAAGTGCTCTATTCTGAGCTACATCTTTAGCTGTTGGTTGGTTTGTGAGGCAAGATTTGAGGGTGGCTTTGAATTTGCAATCCTCCTGTCTCCAAATCCTGCATGCTGGATTACAGGTGTGCACCACCACGCCCAGCTTGAAATAATTTTCTGAAAGAATGAAAACCTCTTCTACCACTGATCCTCAACATGTCTTTTAAAAATTATAGTCTAGAATCTTCCTGCACAGAAGACAACATTTCTTTTACTATACCTATACCATAAATTAAGACAATTAAATCTAAGTTCACACTAATATAGATAATAAAAAAGTGACAGAAGGAAAAGGTGTTTCTTCCTTTTTATAGAAGAAAGCCAACTTAAAAGTGGTGAGAGAGCCAGTCATGGTGGTGCATACCTGTGATCCCAGTAACTTGGGAGGCGGAGGCAGGAGGATTGCAAATTTAAAGCCAGTAGCAGCCCAAGTAATTTAGCAAGACTCTGTCTCAAAATAAAAGGTTACAAAATGGGCTGGAGATACAGCTCAGTGGTAGAGCACTTGCAAGGCATGCTTAAGGCCCTGGATACTGGAAGAAAGAAAAGAAAAGAAAGAAGACAAGGGAAGACAAGACAAGGGAAAGGAAGGGAAGCGAAGGGAAAAAGAAAAGAAAAAGAAAAAGAAAAGTAAAAAGAGAAGAAAAGTAAAAAGAAAAAAAAAAGAAAGGAAAGAAAAGAGAAAAGAAAAAGTAAGCAAGCAAGAAAGATCATGATTGTTTAGATGCAGTGGCTCACACCTATAATCCCTGAGTAAAACTATTACTCAGGTAAAACTATTACTCAGTCAAGTGACTCAGGATGCAGAGGCAGGAGGATCACAGGTTCAAGGACAGAGGCAGCTGCACAGCTTAGTGAGACCCTGTCTTAAGATAAAAGAATTAAAAATGGGCTGAGAGTGCAAGCCCAGTGGTAGAGCACTTGCAAAGTACATGTGAGGCCCAGGGCTCAACCCCCAAGTACCACAGAAGAAGAAAAAAAAAGTGGTGAGGGACTGGTCATGGTGGCACATTCCTGTAAGCAGGAAAAGCATGAGGTGGGGGCAAATCCAGAATGCACAGCAAGATCTGGTCACCCCTACCTCATGAAGTGAAGGATGGATGGAATTTTTAATAAGTTATTATTGGGGAATCATCAATGGATGCTAATTTGGATGAAAATTTGAAAAGTAACAGATTTATAAAATCTCAAGGTATCCTCCTCACAAGATTCTATTACAAATGGAAAAGGAAAGCTGTGGTGGAGAAAGCTCTTAGACAAAACTTTCAACAAGTGATACCACCAGCCGTGAATCAAACTGACATGCACTTCCCAAAACAATGCAAAAAAGAATAAGAACCAAACATCGCATTAGTAGTATCCTGCAAAAATTACATAACCTGAATCTAATCATGACAACCTGTAAGACAAGTCCAAATTGAAGGACATTTCACAAAACAATTGACTTTTCCAAAAATATATCTTCAAATACAAAGAATGCTCTGGATTAAAGAAACTTTAAGAGATAAATAGGACCATTCAATGCAACTCAAGGTCCTGATTTTTTTCTTTTCTTTTTTCTTTTCTTTTTTTTGTGCTACTAGGGTTTGAACCTAGGGTCTCATACATACTTTCCAAGTGCTCTACCACTGGACTGCACCTCCAGCATACTTTTTACTTTTTTATTTTGAGACAGGGTCTCCCTAAATTATGCAGGCTGCCTCTGGTTTTGAACATGCAGTCCTCCTGCCTCTGCCTCCTGAGCTGCTGGGATTACAGGTATGAGCCACCATGCTAGGGGGATTTCATTCTACATAATCAACATTACTGGAATAATTGATGAAATGATCAAATGAGTAAGATCAGAGAAAACAACATTGCATTAATTTCATGGCTTTAATAACTGTAGTATAGTTTTAGAAAACAATTTTGTTATTCTGAGTAAAACACACTACAGTATGTATTGGTAAAGTAATATCACATCTGCCAATTACTTTGAAGTTCACTATAAAATGTTTAGAGAGAGAGAAAAAAGAGTATAAGAAAATGTAGAGCAATGTTAACAGGCCAAACATCACGGAGGATGCTTATAGGGCCAGTACTCAGGAAACAAAGGCAAGAGCAACGTAAGTTCAAGGCCAGCCTGTGCTACATAGTGAGACTGTCCCCAACACTCCCTAAAAGAGCGAACAGTTGATGAATATGGGTAAAGAGAGTACCTGGGAATTCTTTGTACCGTTCTTCCAATTTTATTTTTAAATCTGTAACTTCGAAATAACAATGCAACATGCAGTCAATTTGCTTGGATCCTGATTTAACCAAACCAAATAGCATTTGGTGGCAATTAGAGAAATTTGAACTATTTTTCAGACATTCAGGAGTTGTTAAATATTGAAGGCTATCATGATAACATAACTACAAAATGTCTTTATTTTCTAAAGATGCGTCATGTAGTATTTAGAGGTGCAATTTCATGTAATCTGAATTTCTTTAAAATGTTTAAGCAAAATTTCAAAAGTAAATTTAGCAAAATACTGTTAAAACTCCAGATGATAAATATGAGTGTTGTGGTGCAGGCCTATAATCCTAGAAACAATGGAGGCTGAGGCAGGAGGACTGCAAGTTTGAGGCCAGAGGCAGCTTCCGCAACTCAGCAAAACCACATCTCAAAAAGTTAAGAAAAGGGGGCGGGGGGTAAGGCTCAGTGGTAAAGCACTTGCCCAGCATGTATGAAGCCCTGGGTTCATCCACTAGTGCTACTAAAATCTAAATGATGGGTATACAACTCCACTCTTACAGAAGCTTGCAAATTTTTAAATTTAAAAAATATTATTGAGCCGGGCGTGGTAATGCACGCCTGTAATCTCAGCACTCAGATGAATGTGAGTTCCAGCCTGGGCCAGACAGAGAGACCCTGTCTCAAAAAATCCCCCCACCCAAACAAAAAACAAAACCCTGAGAAACAACTCCCCCCAAAACAACAACCAAAAACACCATTATTATAAAGGAACTTATTGTTGTTGTAAGCCAAGGAGTCGTGTCTAATTCATAGCAACCCTCCTAAGGTTTTCAGTGGCTGACTGTTCCTTCCCCCATTTTTGTGGTGCTAGGGATCAAACCCAGGTCCTCAGAAAGTACAGAGCAGCACTATCAACAAACCCTAGCCCCATTAAAAAAAAAAAAAAATTACTTTTATTTCTACAGATTTTAGAACTAGAATATTCAGTTCTAAGAATTAAGACTTTTATTAGGCAATTTACCTGTGTACAGCAGGAAGAATACAACTTCTTTCATACTACTCTTGACTTTCATAAAGAGGAAAATCAAACCAGTCACAAAGCCACACATGGTGGCACATGCCTGTAATAATCCCAGAAACTTGAGAAGCTGAGACAGGAGGACTTTGAGTTCAAGGTCAGAAGCAGCCTATGCAACATAGCGATACCCTGTCTCAAAAAAAAAATAAAGGGGTTGGGGATGCACCACAACGGTTCAGGACTTGCCTAGTGTATGTCAGACCCTGGGTTCAACTCCTAGTACTGCAGGCAGCGGATACGGGGCACAGTCAGACTGATAAATCAAGCACAGTATTTTACATTCTGTAAATGCGATATTGGAGAAAGACCGGGCAACCCAATCCCCAAAAACAATCAGCCATTGAAAACGCTATGAATAGCAGAGAAGCACTAACAATAGTGTTTCACCTGTTGTATATGGGGTCACTATGAGTCACACACCAACTCGACAGTGTCTAACAACAAATGAGGTATAAACTAGATGTCTATCCAATTAAAGTTGAGTAAGATTTGCTGCACTGTTCAATATGGTAGCTTCTTGTCACATGTAGCTGACTTTATGTCAATTAAAATTAAATAAAACCTAAAGTTTATTTTCTCTTTCATACTAGTCTCATACCAAGTGCTTAATAGTTACAGTGGGCTGGGGTTTAGCTCAGTTGGTAGAGTACTGTTCTGTGCTCTCTGAGGACCCAAGTTTGATTCCTAGCACCACAAAAATGAGAGAAGGATGTGGCAATCCACTCCCAAAACAATCAACCTTTGAAAACCCTATGAGAGTCGCTTTGGTTCTGACCGACTTCAAGGGTACCAAACAGCAGCAGCAGCAGCAGCAGCTACAGTGCCTACTGCATTGTATAGCACAGAATACAGAACAGCCTTTCACGGTTTAGCTCTACTTGACATTGTTTTCAGAAGTTTTTCCTGGGAGGTTAAAAAGAGAAAATGCTTTAACATTAAACTCTGGGAAAATATGAACTACAGTTGATAAAAAGAGACAACATCATATACAGGCTTTCAGACAAGGAGAAGTCAGGAAAAAAATCACATCTTTCAAGTTTTAGAGTCCAAAGATCTAGAAGTCAGAGAAAGAAAATGGGAAAGGAAAAGGAAAAGAAATGAAATGAAACAAAATAAAATATGGAAGGTTCAATGCTAGGAAGCAGAACAACAACAACAAATAATAATAATAATAATCAAATAGTTAAAATCCAGGGTTAGAAGGGACTAGAAAGGACCCACCAAGTATGCAAATGGAGTAAGATATAATTTATTGAAGAGCAAAAGAAAAAAGAGGCCCATCCTTGGGTGTGGCAGTGCATACCTGTAATCCCTCAGAAGGTAGAGGGAGGAGGATCCCAAGTTCAAGACCAGAGGCTGCCTTCAAAACTTAGACTCTATCTCAAGATAGAAAAATAAAAAGGGTCTAGGGGTACAGCTCAGGGATAGAGCACTTGCAAAGTATTAAAATCTTATTTTTTTTTCCTTTCTTAAAATGTGTACACATTTTTTGGGTACCCTCTGTATTTTAGGGATATCCGTCCTTTCAGTTATTAAAGGCTGAGACTACAGTATTGTTATACAGAATATTCTGAAACAAAACTGATTTGACTGTCATTCTACTAACACTATGAATTCAAACTTTACATAAGTCAATTTGCTTTGTTTATGAGTTTCTAAAGAGAACAGGGAAACCTAGATATGGGAAAATATCAGAAAACCCAGGATCTTATTAGATTACATTAGTGATTAAACTGAAAATATTGTTAAAAGACCAAATGAGCCATAAATATATTTAATGCAAATGTATACATTCTTATACAAGCATAGGACAGACAAAACCAGTTTTTCAATGCTCAAATTTCTGAGTAGCAAAAGACAACTCTACACTAATACAAAGGCTCTGTCTCAGCAATCAATCAACTGTGTTTGGGCGTACAGATTTGCTCTGAACCCAATTTTATCCAGCAGTTCTTACATCTGATCAGACAGGAATAAATTCATTAGAAATTTGCTTCTCTTCAAGTATTCCCGAGGAGTTTGCATCTCTAATGAAGGGACTAGTAAACTTAGAACTGAATTTTATTGTTTTGCCCAGCTATTTCAGCTGAAAATTAAAATATATTAAAACTTACATTTATTAGCATTACTAAGTACTTATGTTTCATAATTAGAACTTGACTGTACACTTTCCAGATCCTTCCTTCTTGTTTCACCTGAATAGTGAAATTTTAAGAAAGTTATGTATGAGCTACTGAATTTCAGATAAAGCTATTTTGTAAGTGTTCTATGTATGGTCCTGTTTGGTTGCTTTTTCTGTAAGTGATTCTTATATTATGATTGAGGACTAATAGGTGTTACCAACACAGTTAAAAGGTTAACAATTTTAGAGACCTGATATTTTGTAGTCATTATAATACCCTCATTAATCTCATACAGGTATTTTAAACTATGTGATTCAAGATTTGGTTAACTTCCTATTTAAAGTCTTTCATTCAGCAAATTTCCTTTGAAACCTCCAAAACAACATCTACCTTCACTAGTATCAAACACAGTGAAAAAATGCTGAGCAGTCACCTCATTGAGCCCTTCCTGGAAACTAGCAGAATGTCAAAAACTGCAGATGCTGTATTCTACAGGAAATGAAGAAAAATGCTGAAAACACAGCATTTCTTGAATCAACAGGATACCAGCCACTGTTTTTGTTGACTCCACGGATTTCAAGCAACAAATAAAAACACCCTTAACCTTTGCTGATCCCACACATACAGATTTGTTTCTACTCCATGCTAGCCTTTGAAGGAATTACTGTCTCTTAGAATTTCTGACTCTTGTCATTAACTCTAAATTGTAAACAATACATTCAGGAAGGAACCACAACCGGGGACAAGGACTCCAACACTGTTAGTTTTGATAAACTACAAGGAGACTCAAAAGACTTAAAGAATGCCAAGCAGGGTGGCACACACCACTAATTCCACCAACTTGGGAAGCAGAGGCAGGAGCACTGAGAGTTCAAGGGCAGAGGCAGCCTGTGTAATTTAGTGAGATCTTGACTCAAAAAATTAAAAAATGGGCTGGGGAGTGCAGCCCAGTAGTAGATTATTTACAAAGTATGTGTGAGGCCCTGGGTTTGACCCCCACGTACCGCCAAAAAAGTTTTTTTTTCCTATGTATAACTTAACACCAACTGAAAATTTTCAAAACTTTAAATTGGAGACTCCAGTAATTAGATAAAATATTAGATCAATTATGACCAAGCTCTGGGGGGATAAAGGGAAGTTCTTATGCCCTAAATCTTGGGGATGGTAATGACTTTTTAAGACTATGCCCTTTCCTGTATAAATGCCATTCATCTGGCATATAACTAAATACTATATCATAGTTGCATATATGGGGAGCAGAATACATCCAAACTTGCATTTAAAAAATGCAGAAAAATGGCTTATTTCAAGGGTTCAAGATTATAATACTTAGGGCTGACTTAAAGACCTTCAATGGCTGATATGCACGTTCCTGGGTAGACACTTAAGCTTGGTTTTCCATTACGAATAACTAAAGCATCCAGTCAGTTCTTTACTATTATAGCTGTAAAGGTCTAAAGAAGCTTACTTCTGTGAGATAACATCTCAACATGTATTTTTTTACTGAGAGTCCATCCAATGTTACATTCATTTCAACTCTACCACTGTTGCACATGGTCATGAGTTTTCTATCTTACACTGACAGGCCTGCTAGGAAATTAGATTTTATGTTGCTATCACTCTATTTTCTAATTGGCCACATTTGAAGTATGATCAACAAGTCACAAGATTGGAACCATTTCATTTTACAAATGAGTTATTAAAATATTTTCTTGTGAACTTAAATGGTCAAAATTTCAAGTTCAAATGAATGAAGAAATAACATTCAGCATGAAATATTACTGGTTATATTAAAATCATTTAACAGCAAATTAAGGGAGTCCAAAACAAGATTGGGCTGGGATTTAGCTCAGTTGGTAGAGCGCTGCGCTGCAGTCTCTGAGGCCCAGAGTTCAATTCCCAGCACCGCAAAAATGGGAGAAGGACCTGGCAATCCACTCCCAAGGCAATCCTGAAACAGCCATTGAAAACCCTATGAGGGTCGCTATGAGTCAGATACCAACTCAACGGCACCTAACAACAACAACAACAACAACAAAAAAAACAAGATTAAAATGACTAAATGCCTATGATTTGTCTTTCATTAATGTCTATTGAGCATCTATTATTTGGCAACTTGACATCTAGTCAGTATTTTAGGTGTAATTTTTGTGTGAAATTGTCTTTTTCCTCCATGTTAAATGGTAACTTTAGCATTACTACTGAGGAAACTATAAGGAAAAAACAGGCTTTAGGCTCAAAAGGAGACTCAAAAGTGTTCAACTGTAGCTCATATCCTCTAAAAAGGCAGAAAAATAATTCCATCTCACCCTAAAGACACTGCTTCACAAAGTGAAGTTCAGTGTTTAAGAAACAGAGATTGCCTTGATTATTTTGGCCAGAGAGGGCTAGCCCTGGATGCTAACCCAGCTCCCTTCATATCAACAAAGTTTTTGTCCATTTCATGAAAACAACTTCCATTTCAGTTTTTTTGGTTTCATTTTTGGGGAGAGGTGGGTTAGGGGCACTTGGTAGTTGAACCCAGGGCCTCATATATGCTTTCCAAGTGCTCTACCACTGAGCTGCACCCTCAGCTCATTTTTTATTCTGAGTCAGGGTCTAAATTACACAGGATGCCTCTGGCCTTGAACTCATGATCTTCGTGGCCTGGCTACTTTGGTGTCTCCAACTCTTAAATATGTAACCTTATTTTGGCCAGATGTGGTGGCATGTACCTATAATCCTACCACTAGGGAAGCTGAGGCAGGAAAGTCACAAATTCAAGGCCAGCCTGGGTTTCACAAGGAGATCTTGTCTAAAAATATTAAGGAAAGACAAAAGGCCACATACAGTATGATTCCATTTATATAAAATATCCAGAATAGTAAATCCATAGAGACAGAAAGCATATAACCAGCAGGGAGCAGCGGTGAACGCCTGTAACCCCAGCTACCTGAAAAGCTGAGATAGGATGATCGCAAAGTTCAAGGCCTGCCTGGGCTATACAATGAGTTCAATGCCAGCCTGGGCAACTTAGGGAGACAGTGTCTCAAAATAAAAATATTTTTTAAAGGGCTTGGGATGAGCCGGGAGCAGTGGCGCACACCTGTAATCCCAGCGGTTTGTGAGGCGGAGGCAGGAGGATCGCAAGTTCGAGACCAGAGGCAGTCTGCGTAACTTAGCAAGACTGTCTCAAGAAAAAGTAAAAAATGGGCTGAGGGTGCATCTCAGTCATCCAGCACTTGCAGAATATGCAAGCATTGAGGCCCTAGGTTCAACCCTCAGTACCGCAAAAAAAAAAAAAAAAAAAAGGCTTGGGATGTAGCTCAGTGGTAGAGGATTTGCCTGGTGCAAAGTCCTGGGTTCAATCCCCTGTATGTACATTTGTATGTGTACACACACACACACACACACACACACACACACACACACAGCAGATTACCAATTGCCAGAGGATAAGAAGAATGCAGAGAGGAAGACAGACTGCCTAATGGATATGGAGCTTCACTTTCAGGCTATGACAGCAACTAGATACAAGTGATGACAGCACATTATAAATGTACTAAAAAAATCCACTAATTCTTATTTTAAAAGTTAATTTTGTTTTGCAAAACTTATCTCAGTTAAAAAAAAAAAAAAAAAAAAAAAAAAAAGCCTGTAGGGGCTGGGGAATAGCTCAGAGAAAGAGCTTGTGCTTAGCATGGGCGAGGCCCTGGGTTCAGTCCCCAGCAGATAAACATAAAAGCTTTTGGCCCCTTTAAATTATAAACCTGTAGGGATTAGACAGGTTTAATGAATAATTCAAGTTACTATTTCACTCTTTGCTATGGTTTGAATGTCTCTCCCCAAAGTTCATGTGTTGGAAGCTTAGTCCCCACATGCATATGTTAATGTGTTTGAAGGTAGGACCTTTGAGAGGTGTTATGGTTTGAAAACAAAATGTCTTCCACGGGCTCATGTGTTTAATGTTTTGTCCCCACGCTGTGGCACTATTTTGGGAGGTCCTAGAGCCTTAGAAAGTGGGGCCAAGTTTAAAGAAGTAGGTCACTGGGGGCACGACTTTTAAGGTCATACTTGTTTTCCTGTTCTTTTCTAGCTCTCTGCTTCCCAGGCCATCATGAGGTAAAAACCTCCTCTTCCACACTCTCCCATAATGATAGCCTTCCTAGGCACAGAAGCCAAGCAACCACAGACTAAACTCTGAAACTGTTAGCCAAAAATCAATCTCTCCTCTTTTAAATTGTTCTCTTGGGTATTTTGGTCACAGCTACAAAAACGAACTAAGACAAGAGGTAACAAGAATTGGATGAGGTCACAAGGATGAGGTCTCCATTAATGGCTTTATGGATGAGGCATTAATGGCTTTATAAGAGAAAGACCCAAGCTAGCTCACTTGCTCCATCTTGCCAGGTGATGCCCTCTACCATGATATGAAGCAGCAAGACCTTCAGCAGATGCCAAACAATGTTCCTGGACTTCTCAGCCTATAGAACTGTGAGACAAATAAAATTCTAGTCTTTAAAAATTACCTGGTTTCAAATATTTTGTCATAGCAACATTAAATAGACAAACATTCCCTACGTATGCATTTTTGGTATCAATGTCTTTATTAGTACTAGGAAGTCATTTGTATTCCTAAGTGCTTTTTGAAAAACCACTATGGTGCAACCATGGGAATTTTATGACATGCCTCAAATTTCCATTTGCATATCCAAAGAGTTTTTTCCTGCTTGTCTTCAGATATAAATTAGTTACCTCCAGAAACGCACCTCATAGTTTGCTTTTCAGGGCCTAAGTTACACAAGCTTGCCTCGGGCCTCAAACTTGCGATCCTCCTCCTGCATTTGCATCCCGAAGCACTGGGATTGTGGGTATGTACCACTGCATCTAGTCTACATTATGCATTTCCTGAATGAAGATACGCTGAGTGGAAAATATACATCAAGTTTTGAAAACTTAGTATAAAAATACAAAATAACCCAGTAGTAAATTTTTATGTTGACTACATGTTAAATGATAATATTGGGTATAATGAATTGAGTAAAACATTAAAATTCCACCTGTATTTTACTTTTAATATAGCTACTAGAAAATTTAAAATGACATGCGGCTCACATTGTTTTTCTATTGGACAACACTGGTCTCAAACCCCTGCTTTACTATATTTCATATCATATTTTAAACAAGTAGAGAGTAATGGCCTCTCCAGGCCAAAACCCAACAGAGAAGAAGTACAAGAGGATAATACGTAACTTCTTTTAAAGACAATCATTCTGGCAGGGCGTGGTGGTGCAGGCCTGTAATCACAGCACTCTTGCAGTTGAGGAAGGAGGATCAAGTTTGAGGCCCACCTGGACTACATAGTGAGACCCTATCGTTAAAAAAAAAAAAAAAAAAAGAGAGAGAGAGAGAGAGAGAGTGAGTGAGAGAGAAAGAGAATGAATCATTCCATTTCTTTGAAGTATTTTATGTTAGAAGTCCCAGGTACAAATCCCACTGTGGTCCCTGGGCACTGCTTTGAGATTTTCTTTCAGCTGTTAAGATAGATCTGTGTGCATAGGGTTGGGGTGAGGTTATTAAGTGAAGATATGTAAGTAGCTGGCCACATTTATAATGCCTAAAAGACTCTCAAGTCTGCTGCTCTCTCCACTCATTAATTACTATTTATTCTCACCATTTCCCTAAAGAAAAAATATTCAATACTTTTAAAGAATGTATGTTTTAACTTTACCTAACAAAATGTTTTAAGCATATATATATGGTAGTCAAATAAATCATCAATCCTTCAAATCACATCAATATGTCCTATAACTGTGCAGTTAAATGTTGGTCAATAGTCATATGTAGCTATTTACATTTAAATTAAAAAGAAAAGGCAAAAATTGAGTTTCTTAGTTACACTACCCACATTTCAATTGCTCAACATCACCATGTGGCTAGTAGGTCTTTCCATCATTGAAGAAAGTTCTATTTGAGAGTAACTCACAAAAAACCATATCACTAACAGAAAAAACATCTGTTAAATCTAATCCAAATATCATACATTGTTGTTGTCATTGAAGACAACATGGCATTGAGGACAACATTGAGGACAACATAGGACTCATGGCAACCCTAGAAAGACTCCCTGCCAGGCACTATGTGAGTGCTTCTCTGCTATTCATAGGGTTTTCAATGGCTAATTGTTTTCAAGAATGCTTAAGGAGTGGACTGCCACATCCTTCTCTCATCAAATATCACATAGGGTTGAATATATGCATTTGAAAGTAATTTTACAAAGAATGCATTTGAAAATAATTTTACAAAGAAGCTGAAGGCTAAATATAAATGGAACCTTTAAACCCAAAGTATAAATTTCAACTATGTTCAGATACAATTGTTCCAATAGTTCACTGCAAAGGTTCTTGAAATCACAAATCTCACTGAACACTAAAATGAAAATGATTGTGCTTCTATACAAAGTTCAATGTCTTGAATTATTTCTCAGAGCCAATGTTGTTGTTAGGTGCCATTGAGTCATGTCCGACTCATAATGATCCTCATAGGGTTTTCAATGGCTGATTAGTTTGGGATTGCCTCGGGAGTAAATTGCCACGTCCTTCTCCCATTTTTGGAGTACCAGGAATTGAACTCGGGACCTCAGAAACTGCAGAGCAGCGCTCTACCATCTGAGCTAAATCCCAGCCCCAGAGTGTCAAAATGTTTTCATTAAAATTAGCCATACTCCTTAAAGCTTAGTAAACTGATCTTCAAGATAACTCTGAACTATGCTATGTCTTAAGCTTGGAAACTACTGCCAGGGAGACTGCAGCATTAATTCCAGGCAGTCCCCCAAGCATATATCATATCCTGTGAAAACACTGCTTTCTCTTTGTAAACCAAAAGAACATAAGCAAGAATACCTACTATTGTCTAGGTGAGGTAGCACAACACTCGGGAGGTTCAGACTGGAAGATTTTAAGTGTGAGGTCACAGGCAACCTGTGCAACTTAGTGAGATCCTGTTTCAAAATAAAAAAATTAAAAAGGGATAGGGACGTAGCTCAGTGGTAGAGTGCTTGCCTAACCTAATATATGCAAGGATCTGGGATCAATCACCAGTATTGGGGTGGAGGTGTGTCAGAGGAGCAAGTGGCTACTATTCAACTCAACACATTCCATGCCTGCAATTATGGATCAAAGGGAAAAATGCCAAGAGTGGGGAGATTTTTAATTGAAAACCCAGAGCATCCATTGACAAGTTCATAGCTGAATGGGCTATTAGGAGGGAGTAGGTGTCTAGCTAGAGGAAGAAGGTTCCTAGCAGGTATGTCCTTAAAGGGTATTTTGGGACCTTGATCTCTCTCTGTTTTCCCCACCACCATGAAGTTAACAACTTGTCTCTACCACATGTTCCCTGCCAAAATGTTCTTCCTTGTTATGAGCCCAAAAGCAATGGGGCCAAGAAACCACAGACTGAAACACCTGAAACTGTAAGCCAAAATTTAAAAAAAAAAAAAAATTTTAAGGAAGAAAACAAAAAAAGAATAAAAACCTCAAAGCACCCAAAACCACATCAGAATGTTCCAAAGGGCATAAACACACTTAATATGCCAAGAATTGAGAACTGCAGGTAATATTATATATATAGGCTAGGGTTTGTTCAGAATCTGCAATTCCGGCAACACCTTGCCAAAAGAGTCACTTATTTGTTGAGTGCTCTCAATTTAAAACCCAAAGAGAAAAAAACAAAACAAAACTTCATAACTTAAAATATTAACATTTATTTGATATAGTTCCAAGCTGAGCCTTGATGACATCCTTGAGATAGACAATGTAGGTAGAAGGTATAAAAATAAATTCATTTACAGTTCACTTTTAGCAGTTTCACAAGCTAACTCCACACTCAAGTTCCTCATTTCATGTTTTCAATTTTATCCTAAGTGTTTTAGAGCGTTTTCTCCTACTTAGCAAATTGGCAGAGACTCAGGTCAAAAGACCTAAG
Organism: Pedetes capensis; assembly: GCA_007922755.1. Lineage (NCBI taxonomy): Eukaryota > Metazoa > Chordata > Mammalia > Rodentia > Pedetidae > Pedetes > Pedetes capensis. The sequence continues at coordinate 24,767 of VMDO01010628.1, read as the reverse complement.
ACACCAATAAAGATAACCCTTAGTTTTTAGAAAGGGAGGGAACAAAAATGTGAAGTCACAAGATATCTTATCCCAGAAGAGGTTGGTGATTTGGGTTTTTTGCGCAGTTAATCACTATAAGCACTAAGCTAGTCACACTAGCTAATCTTAAGTTTAGGCGTGACATAGTATTCCAAAAAAATGGATGCCTGAATTCTTCGTATACTTGCAAAGCTATTTTATACTTAAAATCTTCAAATTACTTGATAAGGAAACAGCTTCTTCACTTGAGTATTTGCAGAAAATTCTAACTTACAAATTATACCTATATTAAATCTGCCTTTAGTGACACAGCTGGATTCCAATCTTTGGGATCATTTAATAATTATGTCCTCTTTAACAGAAATGAAAACCTATCACTCAAACCACCATTAATCAATAAATAAGATTTACCAGTGGGCCAAACCTTTGCCATTTAAAGTAACTACCAGCTGTAAACTGCTTCTCGGTTTACATATGTTTGTTTGCAGAAAGATTTTTCAGATTCACTTTAACAAGAGGACAAGCTCATGTTCTCCCTTTGCACCAAGGAACAGTACCTTCCTAGCGCTCCACATTCATTTACCACCCCATTTTAACACAGGTAAACAATTGAACACACAAAAAAACTTCTCCACATTCACCATCACTTAACATTTTTTAACCTTTTGTAAAATGGTGTTCTTATTGCCAAGGTTGGGCTGGGATTTAGCTTAGTTGGTAGAACACTGCGCTGCAGTCTCTGCCCAAGTTCAATTTCCAGCACCGCAAAAATGGGAGAAGGACCTGGCAATCCACTCCCAAGGCAATCCTGAAACAGTCAGCCATTGAAAACCCTATGAGGGTCTCTATGAGTCGGATACCGACTCGACAGCACATAACAACAACAACCATAACAACAACAACAACAACAATTGTCAAGGTTAGATGAGTTATGTGAAAACTACAGATGACTGAAGAAAGTTGCATTTAACTCACTTGACAGACAAAGATTTATTATTCTTTAAGTCTTAAAAGTAAATCATTTTCTTGCTACTAAAAACAAACGTGGTAATACCTGTAATGAAATATACAATTATTTTCTCATACCCTGAATATTAAACCTTTTTGTTAACAAGAATCTTTTATGTTATTCTAATGGGGTAAGTAAATAAAATTGCCTTCAATGAAGTGCCCAAAAGGTTACTAATATTAGTGTCACGTGAAATTACTGCATCTTTCTTCATGAAATTAGCCCCTCAGAAGACTGAGCTGAAGTAGGTTTCTTTAAGGGGTATCTGTGAGAAAAGCCAACTAATTCAAATGAATTATTGCATCAGAATTTAAAAAATCAGGACTGGTGAACCAGGAAAATCAGAACAGGCTTAATTCACTGAAGCCCTCCAATGGTCAACCTGCCTAGGCTGGCCGCTGGCATGTTGCCAGATGAGACATTATTTTGCCTCTGGGATAAGGTACACTGGGGAAGAACTCTAGAACCTACTAAAAAGAAGCCAGTTACAGATAACTAACCGTGCAGCACTCCAGTGAAGGTGTGTTATCCTGAGGCTCTGTTCAATTCAATGCATTCTTGAGAAGTACTCAAGCCATAATCCCTCAACTACCTGCTAGACTCCAGAAGACCCTAAGACAACCTCCCAAACAACTCTACCCAACCTTCTAGAATCAAAGAGGGTTTAAGAACTACACCTCTAGTGAAATCCAGAAAGAGGAAAAAGAAAAACTGCAAGTTTCCCTAGGGACCTTGACCCCACGCACTCCGAGACTGACCCCACCCCTAGAAATGTGCCCCCCCCCCACCCCGCCATTCTACCCTTTTTTTGTTTCTTCAGTGACCTTCTGTTTCCACTGCCTCAGGGAAAGGCAAGAGACAAGTCACCGCCATCACTCTCCCTCCCCCAGGAAAGGTGCCTTTATCAGTTGTGAGCCACAGAGGGAGGATGAAAAAGGTTGTTCCTCCCCAATCCACCCGCCACACAACTCCAGGGTGCAGACACGATGGGGGAAAGGGAAGAGTAGAGTAATGGAAGGTGACAGCCCTGCACTGGCCCAGGGGTTGCTGAGAATTTTTGCTTGGGGAGAAACGCGTGAGAATCACCCTTGCCACCTCCCTACGCAAATGAATGAACCCAGTAAAACGGAGGGGTAAGTTAGTATGCGCAATTCTTGTCATCCAGGAAGCAAGACAGAGGCCCTCCGACGGAGGCCCGGCCTTGCTGCCCTTTGCACCTTGATTCGTCATTTCCATCCAAGCCCCACATCATTTAACCCTTTAAGCTTTTTAAGATAGTGCCCCTCTCTCCTTCTACGCCAACAACCCCCCCAACTCCTGCTTAGGCTCAGACTTCAGTTTCTTCCTTCATTCCTTCCCTTCCCACCACCCTCGCCACGGCCCTCACCAGCCAGGGCCCAGCCACACCTGGAGATGCTCCTGAAAACGAATTGGCAGAATCTGGGCCATGGCGCTGTCGGGGGCTATGGTCTCCTCCTGTCACTGGGGCTGCGGGGCAGTGGCTGCCCGGGCTCTCCGAGGGAGAGGAGGAGAAGGGGAAGGGGGAGGCTGGGCTCAGCAGGATACTCTCCTGGGACGCAGGAAACTGGCAGGCAGACGAAAGAGCTTGGGTCGGGGGCGGAGGCTCCAGGGGCCAGGAGAGCCGCAATGGCGGAACCGGGCGCAGCGCAGACTCCGGAAACGGCTGAGCCCTGCGGAAGGATCCCGGCGGCAGAACTCCGCCCAATCACTTCACCCCTCCGACTTATGTACCCCTCCACGGAGCGCCGCGCCGCGGTCGGGCGCAGGAATTCGGGGCGCAGTGCGCCGAGAGCATCCCATAATGAGGCGACACGACGGAAACCGAGGAACCGAGGGACTATTTTTTTAGACTCATCACTTTTCCCAGTCTTCGGTTTCTCCCTCCTCCCCCACTTTTTTTACATTTTGCCACATCATGCGACTTGGGGCGACCGACGTCATTTCCGTAGGCATTTTAGGTCCCACCCACGCACTTCCAGGTGCACGTGATGCTGGTAGGGAAGGGTCTCCTGAATGCTGCCAGAATGGCGAGCGAGTGTTAAGGGGAATGCCCAGTCTTCTGGGCATGAGGTGGCTGTTGGGCCACCTTGAGGCATGGCGGCCCCTACGTATTTCGACTGAGTCCCTGAAAACGAGGTTGTGGCGTGGGCAGATGGGCCCGGCCTCCCGCCCGCTCCGTGACTCAGGGAAACGGCCTCTCCGCAGAGCGCTCCCCTGGCAGCTGGCTGCAGCACTCTTCCCCCGCCTAGTTTCATGCAGTGGGTGGTTTCCTACATCCCAGGGAGGGGGATCGAAATGGGGTTTAAAATCTTCCCTGCCCTTTCACACGCCCTTCTGACAGTTGGAGAGCCTGACGCGTGGATTCTAACTAGACCCAGTATTTTCTCCGGGTGTTCGTTAGATAATTAGCTCGAAGGACAGTGAAGGCCGTTTGTAAAGTATCGCCAAGTGGCCTTGTGATAGCTTTTCTTGGTGATTCCGCGGACATTTTGGTGGACTTGTATCAGCCTAGTCAGTTGGGGATTAAAGAATTGTAGTATCATAACTTACGCTGAAAGATTGGACCGAAATTGTAGCAGGAGTTTTTAGCCACTTCAATTATAAGTCTCAAAGAGGTGATTATATTAAGGATGATTGGTAAAACCTGAAAGATCTTGCAGGAACAGGGATTAAATATTACCCATGTATTTAAATGGGACCACCTGGAGAATGCCTGTAGTTTAGCACTATGGGATATAACCACTTCAAAGCCGGAGCTTCGTGTCTTCAAACAGCATTAAGGTATCTAACGGCATTCATTATCGATTAATAATCGTCCCAGTACCTTTTTGATAATGTATAAGCTGTAATAGTATCTCATAACGGTACCCATAAAATACAGGCTAAAAGAATATAGTTCCATGCCTTTCATTTTTATATGTGGTGGTTTTTCCCTTTTCCAAAAAGCTCTTGAGAGAAAACTCATGTCCACAATAATTTTCATTGCCCTTTTCAGTTAAAGAGCATAAAACCCTATTGCGCTAGCAATAACTTTATGTAGACAGTTTTGCTTAGGGAAGTTTGCTTAATCATTTTAATTGCTTTTATTGATTTTCTCAAAATACTATCATACTGAGAAGAAACTAGCAGGTAAAAAGTCATTAGACTTCTGCAAAGAAAAGCCTTGCCACCATGTTTTGTAGTGGTGAAGATTTATCCGTGCAAAATTTCATTTTAAGTCAAATATCTGTACTTGAATATGTTCTGTGTTCAGCAACACTTGAAATGACTTTTCTAATACCTAATAGCTGCTTTAGATCCTTTTTGGAAGTGAAAAAATTCTAAATTAAAATTCTAAGGGGCTTATTACAGTAATGCAGTAGTTTAATAAAATTAAATTTGCCGTCTCAGAATCGGAAACAAGAGCTACATCATGAACAGGCAACCAAAATTTACTGTATTAATACATGTCTTGCATTTTTATATAGACCTTGTAATTTTAATTACACTTAGAATTCCAAAAGGAATAGATTTACATAGATATTTGGGGTGGAATATCTAACCAGAGTACACTGAGGTTCTGTTAATATGACTGCTGTGTCATTACACAAACTTAATGAATGTTTTCAGAAATTAGGAAGAAAAATTTGTGCTATCTCAGATCATTTCGAACATCTTAACGTTAAAATCAATAAATGCAGAACTTTTCAAGAAAAATAAGGGCCAGGTGATAAACATTTTTAAAAAACAGTCCAAGGCGGGTGTTGTGGCATGCACTAGTCTCAGAAATCAGGAAGCTTAAGCAGGATGGAGTTTGAGGCCAGCCTGGGACACAGCAAGACCTTGTCTCAAAAAAATAAAAAGCCACCCCCCGCAAAAACACACATTCCTCTTAAAGATCAGTAATCTGGAGTGTGGGGGGGATGCTTTTTATGGAACTATGCTGTGGTAACAGTGTTGAGTCAGGAAAAAGGTCAAATCCCTGGTTTAGAAACCCCAAAGGCAAAGGCCCGGTTAACAGAGGTCCTGTTAATGTTTCCTAAACTAAACCTGAAAGGCATTGTTTTCAGGCACTATCTTAAGTGAGAGAGAATAAACCAAAAAATAAATCCTTCTGTACAAATGTTTATTTCTGCTTATAACAGACTATTGCAATGTATGAGTCATCATCACCTTGGCTTTTGGTATTAAATGTTTTAGTAAGTTAGCCATGTTAATAAATAGTCAAATTCTTTCGGTTTGAAGTTATTTTTATCAGTGCTCATCAACTGCAAACAAGTGCCATCAGCAAAAACTGCATCATTTAGTTTCTTATTTTGAGGAATGGCAAATTTCTCAAAACATATACAAGAAGTCCATATTGTGCCACCAATTGTATACTTTATGCCAGGAACTATGATGCCTATACATAAGACATAAGAGGTATACTTTAGAATGACCCAAGTAAGATAAGTGGTTTTGCCATTGAGACAGCAGCTTTCAAATACCTCAGCTCCCTAGGGTTACTGATATGTATGTAATGCCAGCAGGATTAAACTAAATCTTTATCTTTTCAGTCAAGATAAAAGAGTAGATCCCAGTAGGTTTGATGACGTTTGTTGGCTTGAGGTCTATTTTCCTAATTAATCATTCTGATGTTGAAAACTTACATATTTTGTGTGGAACAAAGCCTAGAAAAATGAAAACTATAGATTGAATAGTAATCTACCCTAGTATGATAGAGGAGGGAAAATTTTGGTGCCATATTTTCTCTCTCCATTGGTTTTGAATTTTAATCAGTTGAGATGTTTTTCTGTACCACAATGTAGGCCTCAATAAAAGCTTGCTTAATTAATTGTCTAGTGACATTCACAAAAAGAAAAAGAGCAGAGTATTACATGCCAGCAAGAAAATGAATATCCTTTGGGTCTCAGGTATTAGTGGCCACTGTATTTTGGTTCTGTATGAGGCAGGCTGTAGGTAAGGCTCCCCACAAAGTATGAATAAAATGAAAAACATTTACAAAGGAAGAAAAAGGAAACTTAATGGTCTATTTTAGTATAAAATGAACCTGTGCTTTTAAGACATTCACTACTCATGCTTATCTTCAACTTTTATATATCAAGTTTTATAATGTATCATGGATGGCAATAAAATGTATAGTGTGAGTCTTTACGCTGTATCAGCACCAAGCATGTTCCAAGTGAAGAGCCAACACTACTTGAGAATCTGGTCACATTTTACAAGTCCCTCTCATATTTTCTAAGGATTAAATCAGATCCCAAGAGGAATGAAGTAGATCATGACATTACCTTAAAAGTCATCTCAGGAAGTTGGTCTAAACATGATATTGTGGACAGAAAAACCTGTTAGTATTTTAACCCTGCTAATAACAGGTGCCAAGTCACAACATCCTGTTCCCACCCCAAGACCAGTCAGGAGAAGTATAAGCAGGGTGCACAGAATGAAAAGGCAATGATGGTAAGAGTGTGGGAATGATTTATTATAGGCAGTTCTTTTTCCTATTTCTAAATATGTACAACTTTTTTCCCACTACCCAGAGTTATTACTCGCTCCAGTTCAAAGCAAAGCATGACCCATGAACATGCTCCCACAGCAATCTTAAAATTTTGTCACGCTTTACATAGTTCTCTGAAGCAATACACATACCTTGTTAATGGTAGTAAACTTTCACTTCCTTAGAACCAAATGGTTAAGGACTAAGATTTGGGAAAGTTAAATCAGTAGTGTATTTTCAAGGTATTATAATCTAATTTACTCCTTCAACAAGTATTTTTCAGCATCTCTAATGTGAAATTAAATAGTCAATGTTAAAGTTTTTTTTTAATATGGGGGAAAGAGTCCTGAATCTTAAAGGCTTCATGTTCATCACAGTGAAGTTTTTATTTATTTTTTTATTTTTTATATAGTACGCCTAAGAAATGTAGCCCAATCTGAGTATGTATCAAACCTAGAATACATAAGAAATTATACACTTTATTCTTTTGGTGGTGCTGGGGATCAAACCCAGGGCCTCTTACATGTTAAGCAAGGGCTCTATCATAGAGCCATGTTCCCAGCCCTAGAATTAACTTTTTTAAAAAATGGCTTATCTTATCCTGTCATGATTGATAAAAGTAGATTATATTAAACAAACCAAAAACCTGGTTCCCATTCCTGGTTGCTCGTATTCCAAGTAATGGAGTTTAACCCTGCACAATATACAATCATACAATACTGTTCATTCCTTAACCCTCCAGTGATGAAAAATATGTAGCATTCATATGATATAAACCAAGTCATATTTAACTTTTTCTTGTTGTGGTACTGGGGGACTGAACCCAGTGCCTTTTGCCTACTTTCCAGGCACTGTACCACTAATGCATCACCCCAGCCCTTTTTAAATTTTATATCGTGAGACAAAATCTCACTAAGGATCTCACCTCTGCTTCCTGAGGTCTATGCCACCTCACCAAGCACTTGTTTTTCTTTTCTGGGCCAGCTTTGTTAGCACCAAGAGTCATGAAAAGGTCTCTTGGGGTTGGTTCCACTGACCACTCAAATATAAAGCTTTTAAGTAAATACTAACCTGATAAAAGATGGCTCTTACACTCTATATTTTAATTACTATCTAGTTGAACCCCCAGATCAGAAGCAGAGATGAGATTATATTCCTCATTTGCTGAGGAAGGTTTTAATATTCCATTTCTTTAAAGGGAATTAAATGCAGTAGCAGACTGGCATACCATGGCAGCGTGCAAGTGCTGCATACTATAAAAGGAAAATCCCGGCTCAAGCTGGCTTTAAATTTTTCCTGTCTGCAAGATTGGGTGGCCCTCAAATGATTCCACATTTGATCTACTTAATGTTAACCCAAGATACCAAGATACAGTCTGGGCATTGCAAAACCCTTTAAAATGCCCTTCTGGAGATGACACTAACAATCTTTCTATTGTTTAACTCTAGTTCCTCTTTCCAACCTCCCTTTTTGTTTCGGTCCAAGTTCAACTATTATTTGAAAACTCAGTTTAAAATCTGTTTACCTTAGTTCTCCAGCTATTGTGACATTTATTGACTGTCCCACCCATTTAATTTGAAGTCTATCCTAAAAGGTTGTTAATCACACCTTGAGTTAGCAAAACAATCATTTATAAATATCTCCCATAAACAAAGCACCAGACAAGGTGCTGGGCTGTATTTTGGGTTAACCAATTTCATTTCCTATATTTTAGAGTTATTATGTTAGGAAAAATATGTGGATTTTATCTGGACAAGTAATTGATTATTTTCTTTAAGAAATCTTTAACACATTCACAAGGGAATTTTTGTATTCATATTTTAAGTCATAAGGACTACTTTTAAAATTCTCGGTAGAATAAAGATTACAATTTAAATTTACTTATTCCTGATATACTCAGTCTCATCAGCTCTGCTATGAAGAAAAAGTAAATGGTAGAAAATCTGACATTTCATTAAATTAAGACCTTTTGCAAATGAAATGATTAGAGTGATAATGTGAGGAAGAAATTTCTGGATTCAAGTACAAATGGTAAAAAACTGAAATAAAAATAGTATTTCCTGACATGAAAACTATGTGAAATATGAATTTTATTCTTCATAATGTTTTATTGGAACAGTGATATTCATTTACACATTAGCTATTATTTACTTTCATAATATAATAGAAGTTAGAGATTCTATCAATGGAAAGCCTAAAATATTTACTATCTGGCATTATCAAATTCTAATCAGTTTTATTTCCTACAGACAATATGAACATATGGAAAAGTGTTAAATATCTAACTATGTAAATTAAAATAATGGCATACCATTTTCTATCTATCTAAAAGAGTATCTCTCAGGGCAGCAAGGGTGCTGTGAGATAGATCTTTTCCTAAATTGCTGGTAGGAATGCAAACTGATTCATCTGTTCTACAAAACAGTTTAAGAGTAGGCATCAATCCTAAAAAATCATTTTCACTGCTGTACAGAATGCAACCATAAGAGCATTATCTCAATTTAACTATTCTCTATTGATACACACACACACACACACACACAGAGTTCTCACATTTGTACTTTTAGAAGCAATGGTGTATTATCATTTTAATGAACTGTGTATTTAATATTTTTATAGATAATATATTTAACAATAATCAGCAACTGATGCTAACTCTATATGATATAAACTATGAGGAACAGAATATTTTATATAATCTCAAAGAATTCCTATGACAAATAATCTAGAGGTGGATTTATTGGGTCATATGTTGCTAATATCTTCAACATTGCCAGATACTGCCAAAATGTTCTCTAAAATAAGAGCAATTTATTTTCCTATACCAACACTTTTCAGACATACTGTTTGTTAACAATCTGATGGTGAATGAACGAACGGTGTTTCACTTTTATCCTTATCTGCATCTTCCTAATTATGAATAAAGTTCATCAGGTCTTTCCTTATTTACTAACCACTTGTGTTTCCTTTTTTTGTGAAATGACTGACCATGTCTTTTGCTCATTTTTCTATTATAATATTTTTTTCTTCTCATTTTGTTTCATTCAGTAATTTGAACATGAATTCTCATTCTCTTAAGAGAAAACGCTCCTCAAACTACTACCTTTCCTCCAAGACTCCTTTCCTCTTCTTGCCTTAAGTAGATCCAGTATTCCCTTGATACTTCTATCATAGCGCTCTTAATGGAAATTGAGAAATGGAATTTCTTTTTATTAGTACTATTGCCACAATTATCTCGAAGCTGTAATGAAATTCATCTCCAACACATCCATATATTCCATAAAATAATTTTGCCACAATTATCTCAAAGCTGTAATGATGTCATTCATCTCTAATACATCTATATATTCCACAAAATAATACCAAAATCCACAGATCGGTTTTGAAAGCTTTCCATAATCCACCCTCACCCAAATATTTCAGCCTACTACCCGCTTATGTATACTCTTATGTACCAAAGAAAGTGGACTGTTTGTCACTCCTCTCAAATAACCATTGGCCTTTCTCATTCTGCCTTCATCCATGCTGTTCCTAGCACCTATCTAGTCACTGGAAATGTATCCTTCAAGGAATGCTCTTTCTCACAATGTAATACCAACAAATAACTATAGAAAGTAATTTTTTAAAATTTGCAGCCATAAGAATCATATGATATATCAGCAAAGAATCACCAGCTGATGATAGATCCTCATATGAGAAATGTGATATTTTTTATGATCTTGTATCTCCCCTCAAATTACTTGTGAATTACAAGAATAACAAGGTTGAAGAGAAAAAAACCCAACAATATCACCAATAAGGGGCAATATCACATAAGAGAAAGAATCACTTATGTAATATTTCAGTCAAAAATGCCTAATCATGCAAAAATATGAGATAGCCAAATTGGGGATAGTCTATAAAATAACAAGCCTGTATTATTTTTTAAAAGTTAATGCTATAAAGCCTGCAGTGAACCATTGTAGCATCCGATCCCATCAGATCTTAAAAGCTAAGCAGGGTCAGGCCTGGTTAGTACTTGGTTGGGAGATTGCTTGAGAACACCAGGTACTGTAGCCTTGGGAGAAGGACCTGTCAACTCACTCTCAAAAAACAATCAGCCATTGAAAATCCTATAAATAACAGAGAAGCACTGACAATACGGTTTCGGCTGCTGTACATAGGGTTGCTATGAGTCAGACAACTGACTCAGCTGCACCTAACAACAGTAACAATGCTATAAAAGTCAAAGGAACACTGACGACCCTTTTCAGTTTAAAACAAACTAAAAAAAAGTGTGTGAAGGGAAAGCCAGATACCATGGTGCATGCCCATGATCCCAGCTACTCAGGAGGCTAAGAAATGATAATCTCAAGTTTGAGTCCAACGGCAACCTTCATAACTTAGACCTGTCTCACAATAATAAAAAAAGGCTGGTGATGCAGCTTAGTGGTAGAATACTTGCCTAACATGTGTGAGGCCCTAGGTTCGAACACACTGTCCCAGTACTGCCAAAAAAAAAAAAAAAAAACTAAACAAACAACAAAAAACCCAAGCAACAACAAAGAAAAAAAAGCAGAAGAAAAACAGACTAAATAAAACAAATGATCCCTGAGTGAATCTCAAACTGGAGAAAAATGCTATAAAAGATACTACTGGGACAATTGAAAAAATCTGAATATGGACTGTAGATTTACAATATGTGCTTACTAAATACTGCATTAAAAGAGCTTTCAACGGGTGTGATGGCACATGCCTGTAATCCTAGCAACTCAGGCAGAGGCAGTCGGTGTAACTTAGCGAGACTCTCTCTCAAGATAAAAAATAAACAAGGGGCTAGGGTGAAGCTCAGAGGTAGAGCACTTGCAAAGTATGCTTGCAGCCCCACATTCAGCCCCCAAGTACCACACACAACAACCCAAACAATAAAAAAGAGTTTCCATTCCAAGAAGCCACCTACCCACCCACATCTAAGGAAATGCACTGATAGACACGAGAAGAGAAACTGACAGGACTAAATGATTATATATGCTGAAAATGTCTAGAGCAATAAAGATAAAAGTGGACAAATTAACAATACTGGAAACATTCAGAGAAACCACCACCACTCACCTTCAAAGAAAAGCATATGGATTTGTGTCCTCATGATTTTTTAAAAAAGCTCTCAAGTTTCTAATACTCAGCATAAAACTATTTAGATGCCAAAGGAAAAACCTGGAAAAGAGTTAGTTACCTAAAAAAAATTAGACTCTTTAGTTTTTACACAAAATACCTAAAAACACACATTATGTTATCTTTTGAGTTTTAATGACACTAATAGCTTTATTTAACAAACACTGAGTGACTACTATGTGCAAAGCACTATGCTAGGTTCCATGAAAGATACAAAGGTGAAAAATGACATAGTCCCTGCCCACAAGGAGCACATAATCTAATGTGGGAGACAGACATATATACAAATAACTAGAATACAAGGCAGTAAACAAGAGTAGGCAAGTGCTGAGTGTGGCCTGAGTATAATACTAACTAACCTCAAGGTTCCAATTTGAAACACTGGTGAAGTAGTGTTGGCTGCTTTGAAAAATCCCATCTCAAGATCAGCATAACAGATGTTTAAATGGTCCAATCCAAGCAGCTGGAGCCAAGACAGTAGGCCAGGTGGAGGGGCTGCTTGAAACCACTGTCAAACTACATACATGGTGCTGATACAAGTATGTAGGAACAGCTAAAAACGAACTTATATATATACATATATATATATATATATATATATATTATCTGTCCTTTGGTTAATGGCTATAGCTACTGTTTTAAACAATATACTTTTATATAAAAAGGAATTTGTATAATCCCAGAAAAATCAACTTAAGGATTAGTATTAATTCAAGAATCCTGACATAGGCAATTTTATTTACTAATTGATTCTCTTCTCTAAATATCTATAAAGCTCTGTAGCAATTAAATGGTTAGACATCTAAGTATTGCTGAGTAAAAACCTCTTATATAAGTTCAGCCTTCTGAAGGAAATGGTCACATACCTGATATAACACTATTCTAATAGCAACAAGAAGGCCTAAAAGAGATTTAAGGAAAATAATTTTTAATGCTTCAATGCAAATGGATTACACGCTGATTAAATACAATTCAATGTTCTTTGAAAATATCTAAATGACAGCATTTGATACCAGTTAAGGCCAGCAAAATTGAAGTGAGGAAAATATTACATGAATGATCTTTCACTAGTTTTATGTATCATTGCCTATGACTATGCAGCCTAATCTTTTCTTTCAAAATTCAATTTGTTGGTATTGATGAGCTCTGATTTGTTTTTAGCTGGCAGGCTGGTAACAGCTGCTGACTACTTCCTCTTGGTAGTACTGTCTGAAATAACTGGCGAAGTAGAAATACATTTTCTGGCTGCTTTTCCTACTTCCTAAATTGGAAGGTTCACTGTTTAGCCTGTTTCCTTCAGTGTGTCACTGTGGTCTTGGGTCCTTTGCTGCTTTCTCTCAAGGAAACGAGCCCGTGCATCTGATATGGATTTGTCATCATTTCTTCTTTGCATTTTCCTTAGGACTTCTTTTGATATTCCATCTGAAAACATTACAAATTAATCCAATAAAACTTTAGTTTTGAGATTTTAGTACTAGATGGGTTAAGAGAAAGAGATGCCCTAATTTTTCAATGTTAAGAAAAAGTTGATGGGAGGGCAATCTGGCTATGATATCTGTCACTCATTATTAGCAAGGATTGATTCAGCTGATCTGATTGGCTACGCATGTGTCTCCTTCCTCCCTCACTGTTCCATGTGTGTCCATCCTGAAGCCGTGCACTCCGTTGAAGAGGGTATATGAGTAGCTGTGTCCCCTGCTAGAGCCACCAAACAAGCTCTCAGAAAAGAAAAAGAATAAAGAGAAAAATCAAATTTTGCCTCGTCAGAAGAAATGATGTAGTCTATGGTTAAAAAGTAAGAGTATATGCCTGGGGACACATCTCAGTGGTATAGTGTATGGTTAGCATACATAAGACCCTGGAGTCAATCCCCAGAACCACCACAACAACAAAGAAAAGCACACAGAGGCCAAGGAGTCAGGAAAAGTGATCCTAATTCAAGCATATAGGACAATGTTATAACATTACAACAAAACACCAAGTAGCTAACATTTCTAAAGACTCTTCTATGGTTTCATGAGCAAAAATTTTCATTATCCTAATTCCTAGTGATATTAAAAAAGGGTATGATCCATCATTCAATCTCAAAACTTTTATTGAAAAGCTTTTTGTGTATATGAGCTGGTAATTGAGCTTTCTGTCCTATTTTAGTAACACAATTATGCCTCCCATGCAGGGACCTAACATTTCAGGAAAAATCCCCTTGGAGAAAAGGAAGTTCTGAGGTAATAATTCACAAAATATTATAATCAAAATAAAAATACTTAAAGCACTACTAGGAATAGTAGGCTATTATAGCTAAGAACAGAATAAATGATTCACTCACCCTTTAGGTGCTTCACATTTTCCTTATTTGTCCATCTTCTTGCATCTTCTCTCACTTCACGTCGAGCCACACTGCTTAAGTCATGTGCGTTAAATTCATGCAACTTGGGTAATAAGTCTCTCACCCATTCATAACGGATTGGACACACAATTCTTGCGTAGACTTTGGTGGTAACTAGTACCTCATGAAAAATGATCCATTCAAGTTTGGTTTCCTGTTCATGAAGCTATACAAAAGAATTCATTTAAGGATGAGAACACAATAACATATACTATTCTACATTAGACCAACCAATAATAGCCCAAATCCTTCTGAATTCCTATGTTCTTCAAATAGGAGACATGAACCAACCAATACCCTTATAGTCTATGTAATGTAGATGTATGTAAATTTAACACCAAAGTGAAAAGTAGTAGGCATTCATGCATTACTTATTCCTACACCTTTATAAATGTCTTCCTTTTAGGAAAAATAAAGTACTTACTGCTGAGGAAGGATGAATGTGAACTGGGCTTCCACGCCCATCCATTGTGCAAAATGTTCTCCCAACAGATCTATAAATGGAAAAAACCAAAAGATAAAGACCAAAAGAGTACAGTAATGAAGTAAGTAGAATATTAAGTCCAACAATGAACAATTACAGTACGTTCTGCTACAAAGAGTAATGTAAGCAGAAGTCTACTTTTTTTTTTTTTTAAGAAAATCAGTTTGGTCTAAATAACATAAATAATAACATCACAACAGCTAGTTTAAGGAAGCCACACAAATACCTACCCATTCTCAAATTTTATACCATTTCAATGAACTTATATAAGTTCATATAGTAAGAACAATATAAAAGATTTAACTGGTGGTTTTACACTTAATACTCTTACTATTAATGTTATTTTTATTAATTATATTTTTATGCACAAGTAACAAAGTAATAGTCCTGAGAACCCAATTTTCCATTTCTTCAGTTTGAATTTCTAAATCTGCAGTGTTTCAGCACTTCACTGAAATACTCATAGAGCTTAACATCACCCTGGTTCTGAGCACACTACAAAAAACCTTTTCTTTTATAGGAGCAAGAACCAAACTGCTGCTGCTGCTGTGCTGACTAGGTTCCCAAAGTCTTCCCAAGTCCACTACTGGACAGCTGAGGTACTGTTGCCATCCTTAGTGTACCTATCGGGTATATGGCTGGCAGTAGAGACCATGAGGGAGGTGTGGCTTTGGGTTCCACTTGTGATATCACAAGTGCACAGCAGTTCACACCTGTTGTCGTTGTTGTTAGGTGCCACTGAGTGAAGGCGGAGACACCAAGAAGTTCCAAACTCTGCCCAAAGGTTTAAATGACACTATGACCGCTCTAGTAAAGCATCTTAAAATAATGATACAAGTCAAACTGTCATGTCAATTAAGTATACGCATTTGTGGTCAAGAAATAGCAATATTAACAATAATATTGTGCTTGTGATTTAGTTTCCAGAATTCTTTCATAACAGTGCTTCAGGCCTGGAGATATAGCTCAGTGGTAGAGTGATTACCTAGCATATGCAAGGCCCTGGGTTAGATCCCGAACACCATAAAATAAGCAAAAAAACAAAACACACAAACAAAAACAAACCCTCAAAGACAACCGATGAGCCATGAGAGCCAGGTACATTATTAAAAGGTCAAAACTGAGACTCAAATAAATTAGATAGCATTCTCAAGATCACAGATCTAATGTATAGTGAAACAAAATCTTAAACATACATCTTCTGGGTCACATAACAGTACTATTTATATTATGATACATCTCTGTTTAAAGGAGTAAGTGATTTTTCACGATTCTAAAATCTGACAATTAAAATCTCATGTATCATTTTTCTAACTCATGTCTTTAAATTAAAATTCTTACCCTTTTCTACACTTCCTGGTATAACTACCATTCCAAAAAACTTGTCAAAATAATAGCCCTAGTTCAACTGTCACTACAATTGATTTCCTAAAGCTTATGTTTTCCTCTGGTGCTGAGTATTGAACCCACTGCCTCAGCATACATACCCCAGCCTTATTTTCTATAATATTTTAAATATATTCATATTACAGTCCATATCAGACTGCATGGCACTTATTCACTTACCTGTCTATACCCTCTTCTAGACTTAAGTATCATCAAGACTAATGTCAGGACTCACATGCTATTTCACCTTTCTATTTTCAGTACCTATTGTTTGCCTATTGTTTGCACACAGCAAGTATTTTTTAAAGTTCTAAAATAATCTAAATGTATAGAAAAGTTTAAAGTCCAGAACAAAAATCTTTTTTACCTGAACCACTGACAGTAAGTTGTCAAACTGATGCCTTCCTCACCCATCATCTCCAAATACTTGCTTGTGTGTGGATGTCCTATAATCAGGGACATTTTCCTCTACAGCTATGATACATCAAAACCAGAAAATGAACACTAATGCATGTATTACCAACATCTAATCCTCAAACCCCACTGAAGCATCCCCAAATGTCCTAGTATTGTCCTTTAAAGCAAAAGGATCCAGTTCAGAATCATGCATGGACCTAATTTTTCACATTCCTGTAGTCTCCCCCATTCTGGAATGCTTCTTCAGTCTCTCTTAACTTTCATGATAGTGTTGCTGCTCCCAGTATCTCTCAGAGCTATATATGTGTATGTATGTGTATATATGTATAAATATTTACATACATACAAATGAATACATACGTATATACACACATACATATTTGTACATACATAATACACTAACATCTATTTTTACTCCTCCATCCATTCCTCAGCAAGAATTATAACTTTATAATGATACCTTGAAATTACAACTCAATATAGAAATCACTCTCATTTTTTCTTTCAATATTTCTAACTTCCTTGACCATTATCCTTAAAATATTTAGTTATGCAATCAATTCCTCTGTATATAATCAATTTCCCACTACTGATGTTACCCTTTTCCTGACAAAGATGCCCTCACTACACTCAGACCCTGACACTCCACACCAAACAATACCTCCACACCCTGGATGAGTTCTGACTCTCCATGCTAAGCTATCCTTCCTCAGAAATGCCATCCTTAACCTATTTGGCTCTCACACTCCACACAGGGCCACTGCTTGTCACTTGCCCTAGGTGCTGATAACCCACGCTGGATAGACAGTTGCCCTACACATACTCTCTTCCTATCCTGCCTGAGCTCCAATACCCAACTCTGGATCAACGCAGCTTCTTCTGTGTAAGTGACAATTATGAAAAGGTTCATCGTAATTGATGTCACCATCACCATCACCAGAGAGCTTAAATCAAACCTTCAATCTTTAGTATTAAATAGTTCAGTATTATAGTCAAATATAGTTGTATTTCCAACCCATTCCTTAAGCTCATATTGCTTACCTTCGTGCTACATTTTTGAAATAGCCTGCACAAAGACATCTTCGTAATACTTCATGTTTAGGGCCTTCAAAAGTCTCTCTTGGGAAATCACTTTGCTGTAGAAAGAATATACATTCAGTGGTAGATCTCACAGAGCAATTTGAAACAATCTCTATTTTTAAAAACTCACATTCCTAAGGACATCTGCTCCTGGCCAATATGGTGTAAGAAGAATTATATTTACCCCTCAGGTGCTCATTTTGGGGGCTGGGGTTTAGCTCAGCTGGTAGAGTGCTGCTCTGTGCTCTCTCAGGCCCTGTGTTCGATCCCTAGCACTGCAAAAACGGGAGAAGGATGTGGCAGTCCATTCTCAAAACAATCCCAAAATAATCAGCCATGGAAAATGCTATGGGGGTCGCTATGAGCCTCGATGGTACCTAACAGCTCAAAATAACTGAAAGACAGACAAAATATATGAAATAATGATTTCCAGAACACTATATACACCAGGCAGCCTGCAGCCGTAGCCCTGTGGCATCTGATCCTGTCAGATCTTGGAAGCTAAGCAGGGTTGGGCCTGGTTAGTACCTGGATGGGAGACCACCTGGGAACACCAGAAGCTGTAGGCTTGGGACAAGGACCTGGCAACCCCCTACCAACAATCAATATGCCATTGAAAACCCTATGAACAGCAGAGAAGCACTGACAATAGTGTTTCACCTGTTGCACAGAGGGTCGCTATGAGTCAGATACCGACTCAACGGCACCTAACAACAACAACAACAAGAGTATGGGAAGACCAATATGACTGGAGTTTGCTGGAGAGAGTTCAGTAGAGAAGAGAACTGTACAGAGAAAAAACATTAGAAATCTGCAGAAGGTCCTCAAATATTTAGCCAAGTACTAACTAGCACATGAATGTGAGGAAAGTATCAGTTTGGGAGGAAAAGAACCTCCCCAAAAGGTAAAGAGTAATAGTACTTGGTATTCACACAGGGCTAAGAAGGGTGCCCATTCTTATAAGACAGACTAGAATACCTCACAAATCACATGGTTTGTGGCAGAGTACTCAGAACTGGCTTGCCTCAGTAGTGGGGAATAATTAGGTCTAGACAGAGCACTGCTATGACCCTGCATAAGAAATCTTTCAAGCAAGACTCAACAGGATCAAATAGTTTCCAAGTAAACGGAATTCAAAGATATCCAGCACCACCAGGTACAATGGCTCATTCCTGTAATCCCACCAACTTGGGAGGTGGATGGAGGAGGATCATAGGTTCAAAGTCAGAGGCAGCCTCTGTAACTTAGTGAGATCCTGTCTCAAGATAAAAAATAAAAAATGGGCTGGGGGTGCATCCAAATGGCAGAGCACTTACAAAGTTTATGTGAGACCCTGGGTTCAACCCTCAAGTACCACACACATACACACACACAGTCCAGCACCCAGGAAGATAAAACTCACAAGGTTTGTCATACACTCATAAATTACCAAGCATGCAATCTGGGTACAGTGGCACATGCCTGTAATCCCAGCAACTCAGGAAGCCGAGGCAGGAGGATCATGAGTTCAAGGCCAAAGGCAGATTATGTAATTTAGAAGACTCTGTCTCAAGATGAAAAATAAAAAAGGGCTGGGGGTGCAGCCCAGTGGTAGAGCACTTACAAAGTATGTGTGAGGCCCTGGGTTCAACCCCCAAGTACTACAATAAAACAAAAACAAAAAATAAAAAGCATACAAAGAAATGGGAAAATACAACCCATAATAGGGAAGTAAGTCAATCAAAATCAACCAAGAACTGACACAGATAATAATTATATGTTTATTATAACTAAATGACATAATGTTCAAAAAGTTAAGTAGAAGGCTGGGGGTACAGAGTGATTCTCTATCATTCACATAGCCCTGGGTTCAATCCCCAGCACTACAAAATAGAGTGGAAAAAAAATTACATACCTGGAAATGTTTTTTTAAAGCCTCAAAGCCAACATCTAGTGATGAAAAATACACTAGATGGGATTAATGTCAGATTAGACATTGTAGAGCCTATAGCCATTGCACCCTGGCATCTGATCCTGTCAAATCTTGGAAGCTGAGTTAGTACTTGGATAGGAGACTGCCTGGGAATACTGGGTGCTTGGGAAAAAGACCTGGCAATGCACTCCCAAAAAACAATCAGCCATTGAAAACCCTATGGATAGCAGAGAAGCACTGACAATAGTGCCAGGAATGGCACAGTGTCAGGTAGGGTTTCCTTCTGTTGTACATAGGGTTGCTATGACTTGATGGCGCCTAACAACAACAGACATTGTAGAAGAAAAGATTAATGGATGTGAAGACAAATCAAATAGAAAACATTCATTCAAAATGAAACAGAGATAGGAATGATGACATATGCCTATAATCACAGCACTTGGGAGGCTAAGGCAGGAAGATCATGAGTCCAAGGCCAGCCTAGGCTACATAGTGAAATCTTATCTCAAAAAACAAATACAAATGAAACAGAGATGGAAAGTAGACAATGGTTACTAGGACTGCGGGAAGAAGGGAGTGAGTTGTTATTGTTTAATGGGTACAGAGTTTCAGTGAAGGATGTTAAAAAAGTTCTGGAGATAGAAAATAGGTAAGGGTCATATAACATTGTGAAGGTACTTAACACCACTGTACATTTAAAGATGAAAAATGTTATGTTATGCATATTTTTCCATGATAAAAAAGAAGAATTGAAAAAAATGCTGAGTAAAAGAATCCAGGCCAAAAAATAAATAAATAAATAAAGTACATATTATATAATTTCATTTACATAAAATACTAGGAAATACAAACATATATAGTGACAAAAGCAGATCAGTGTTTGCATGAATAAAGAGGGTACGAGGACCTGTGAGGTTAGATGGCTATACAAGAGCATTTTGAAACTTTGGGAGGTGGGTATGTTCATTATCTTGATGGTAGTGAGAGTTTCATAGACGTATACAGATGTCAAAACTCATCAAACTGTATACTTTAAATATGTGTGATTTACTGCATGCCAATTATACCTCTGTAAAACTATTTTAAAATATTCTCATTTCTGCAGATAAATGTCTTTATTACTACTGGGAATCATTCAGAGTCAGGGAGATGACTGTATGTAGAAGCAAGCAGAAAGGGAAGGTGGTATATTAAGAAAGAATGACAAGAAGTAACTATACATCAAGTGAAAATTCAGTATGACACATATAGACCTAAAGAAAATAAAAAATATAGCAATTACCTGTTTAAGTTTCCTGATTAGCTCTCGAAGTTGAGCTTCTACTCGAAATGCAGAAAATAAGCACCTCCAATGAATCCAATGTTTTTGGCACCATGAAGCTGGAGCTCCACTACAAAACAAAAATACTAGTGTCTTGAAAATATCTTCTGTAAGTGTAAGGCAACCGAACATTCTACCCCGCTCCCTTCCTTCCTTCCTTTTTTCTTTTTCTGGAGTACTTAGGGGTTGAACCCAAGGCCTCACATATACTTTCCAAGTGCTCTGGCATGAGGCGGCAATCCCAGCTCCTTCTTTATTTTTTATTTTGAGGCAGGGTCTTACTAAGTAATGCAGGCTGCCTCTAGCCTTGAACTTGTGATCCTCCTGCTTCCGCCTCCCATAAACCTTCTCATTTCTATTACAAGAATGGAAATCAATAAGCAACTGTCAAGCTCTTTTATGTCAAAGTAGTAAAAAACACTTTAGTAATTTGAAAATAGTGTCAGTTCTTCTGACTAAATTAAAAAATAATTTGTAAACAGGCTTCTTTTTACATATATGCTATTAAATATCTAATCATTTAATTGTCTTGATTATCTAAATAGGAACAAAATTCTATAAGATCATTTTTAGGAAGAGTTTGAGGAAAGAAGAGAAACAATACTATGTCATAAATGCCTACTAGGTAACAGTCATCTGACATAATCTCACTGATGTTCAAAATACCTTGAGGTAGCGGGGCACGGTGGCACATGCCTGTAATCCCAGTGGCTTGGGAGGCGGAGGCAGGAGGATCGCAAGTTCGAGACCAGAGGCAGTCTGAGTAATTTAGCGAGACCCTGTCTCAAAAAAAGTAAAAAAATGAGCTGGGGGTGCAGCTCAGTGGTCCAGCACTTGAAAAGCATGCTGGCGTGATGCCCTGGGTTCAACCCCCAGTATGGGGGTGGGGGGGATACCTTGAGTCAATATCATCCCCATTGAACCTTAGTATCTAAAGTCATATGTTGTTAGGTGCCATCAAGTCGGTATCTGACTCATAGCGACCCTATGTACAACAGGCGAAACACTTTGTTAGTGCTTCTCTGATACAGGGTTTTCAATGGTGGGCTGATTTTTGGGAGTGGGTTGTTGGGTCCTTCTCCCAAGCCTACAGCACCTGGTGTTCCCAGGAGGTCTCCCATCCAAGTACTAACCAGGCCCGACCCTGCTTAGCTTCCGAGATCTGATGGGATGACCACCACAGTGCTACGGCTGCAAAGTATATAATGAAACTACAGATCAAACTGACATTTCCCAGTACAAAGGACTTACATACCTTGATTTGCACTGTTCAAAGATGACAGCTAAAGTTGCAAAGTCATTAAATCCTCCAGCCTTAGCTGCCAATTCTCGATGTCTCTGTTCTGCTTCTTTCTGGTACTCTGGATCAACTAAAAGGAGAACCAGAGAAGCAATTTAGTCCTACTTTACATTAATGCCAACATTCACTTTGCTTGTGTTTTTTAAAAGTTCATCAAAATCTGCCTCTGGGGTGTAACAGGGTGGAATTATATTAGCTCTTACTGGGGACTCTAATTTCTTCCATTCTTCCTTCTTTCTCTTTCCTTCCTTCTTTCCCTTCCTCTCCTCCTCTTTCTTGTCATTTTTGTTTTGTTTTGTTTTGAGACAGGATCTCACTATGCATCCT
This sequence comes from Pedetes capensis, assembly GCA_007922755.1. NCBI lineage: Eukaryota > Metazoa > Chordata > Mammalia > Rodentia > Pedetidae > Pedetes > Pedetes capensis. Next base: position 2,476 of record VMDO01010628.1, on the reverse strand, counting down.
AGGCTGGCCAGAGACTTGCTATTTGTCCAGGCTGGTCTCCAATTTGAGATTCTTCTGCCTCACCCTCCCAAGTGCTGGGATTACAGGCGTGCACTACTACACCGGCTCCTTTTCTTCTTCTAACCCCACTTTGGGGTTGGGATTTAGCTCAGTTGGTAGAGCACTGCACTGCAGTCTCTGAGGTCCCGAGTTCAATTCCCAGTACCACAAAAATGGGAGAAGGGCCTGGCAGTCCACTCCCAAGGCAATCCCGAAACACTCAGCCATTGAAAACCCAATGGGGGTCGCTATGAGTTGGACACCGACTCGACACACCTAACAACAACAACAACAACAACAACAACAACAACCCCACTTTGGAGACTTTACCAGAAAAGCAACATTACTTCTCCCAATCTATTTCCTTTTAAAATAGTATTTAGAATTTACTTTTAAAAACATTGTTTACTATGAGAGTAACCTATATGGTCAAAAAAAGGATATAATGTAAAAGTCCCGTGATCCCACTTTTTCACACATCCATAAACCAATCCTCAAGATTAGTCGCTGTTATAATAGTACCCAACTTAACAATCATTCAATTTAGGATTTTCTGACTCTATGATAGTGTGAAAGCAATACACATTCAATAGAAACTATACTGTAAATTTTGAATGTTCATCTTATCTCAACATACAGCAGGATATACCTTTGTGATGCTGGCAGTATCAGCAGCCTCAGATGCCAGTTATCCATGCAATTATGAAGGTAAACAACAGATATTTTACAGTGTACTGTGTTGCTAATCTACGCATGGTAGGTTAGGTATATTTAATGCATACTCGGATTTAAGATGTTTTCAACTTATGATGGATTTATCAGGATGTAACCCACCATAAATCGAGCAGCATCTGTATTAAGTATGTATCCTTCCAAGTTTTGTGGGTTTTTTGGTTTTTGGTTTTTTGGGTGGTACTGTGGGGTTGAACCCAGGACCTTGCACATGCTAGGCAAACACTCTACCACTGTGCTGCACCCCCAGCCCCCATTATACTTTTTATTGTGAGACAGGATCTTATTAAGTTGCACAGGCTGCCTCTGGCCTCAAAAACTTATGATCCTCCTGCCTCAGCCTCCTGAGCACACAGATCTCATGCATACTTTTGTAAGCAGTCTACAACACAGCTACACTCCCATCCCCCCTTTAATTTTCCATCTTGAGATAGGGTTTTGCTAGGTTATACAGACTGCCCCTGGCCTTGACCTTGCAATCCTCCTGCCTCCTCTTCACACCGTGCCTGGCTTCTTCCAAGTATTTTCTATCTGTAAACAAACATCTGTATAGTGTTTCATTTTAAATAAGTGGGATATGTGTTCTGAAAATTCCTTGATTCATTTAAATATAGCAGCATGTCAGTATATACAGAACCATTACCAAAAATAGTGACCTAGTATTGCCTGGAGATATGAGTAACATAACACAAGTTAACCAGCCTCTATGTATTGGATTCCTGTGGGTGCTTGCTATTGCTGTGACACTGAACAAGCTATGCTACTTGTATTACAGATACCAACAAGGTCACGTATGGTGGCCAGGCTTCAGCTGTGCTTCCAAACTAAGACAGACTAGGGAGAAGGACATGGATAATCCACTCTCAAAACAATTAGCCATTGAAAATCCCATGAATAGCAGAGAAATGCTGTCAGATATAGTGCCAGAATTGAGTACCTCCAGGTTGGATGGCACTCAAGACAACTGGGGGAGACTTGCCACTTCAAAGTAGAGTCTAGTTTAAATGACAAGATGGAGTAAAACCGTAGGGACCTCCATTTGCTGATGTAGCATGACTCAAAATAAAAAGCTACAACTGTAAACATCCATTAAAAATTGGAATGTGAAATGTATGAAGTATGAATCTAGGAAAATTAGGAATTGTCAAAAGGGAAATGAAGCGCATAAACATCAACATTCTAGGCATCAGTGAGCTAAAATGGACTGGCAGGGGCCATTTTTTTTTTTTTTTTAAGTTTGCGTTTTTACTTCAGTTATTTTTTTTATCAGAAATTTTTAATGTACATCATAATGTGATTCATTTTGACATGCTTTTCGTTGTGACAATTTTCATATATGCAATTTGATAAGCATTATTCATATAGGTTACTCCTTACCCTCCTCTATGTTTCCCCCCTCCCCCCCTTCCCATCTAAGTTTCCCATCCAAGTCTTCTCTATCTTTTACTATATAGTATTTTTCTATATGTCCTTGGGTTCCATTTCTGTTTAAGACAGAAACTTTTCCTGTAGTGGTCTTTGTTTCTCTCTTGTTAGAACAATTACATGCGATTTTTAGTCCATTTATATTGACCTCATTCTTATCTTCCCTCCCCCCCTTTTAATGTGATCTGACCTTTGAGTAGGATTTTTCCTTCTTGTAATTTTGAGTCAGCTCTCTCATATGAGTGAGAACATGTGTTGTTTCTCTTTCTGAGCTTGTGTT